>OU426983.1:115599025-115834353 GCA_911387785.2 Aelia acuminata | reverse complement strand
AAACTGCTATATCAAGCAGTTTTATCTAAGCAGCATATCAATTCAGAAGCGAAATAGCAAGGTTTACTCATTATTAAGACATTCCCTTCAAATTCAGAGACACTTATATTATACGCTACACACTATTAGGCATTTATTACTAATGCGAATCAGGTCTAGTAATAATTACATGTTTTGGCTTAACAACCCTTGTCATATTTTTAAAACAACATGCCGTTTTCTCGGCACCTTCTCACAGCTTGTATAATTATAGCTATTCCGTATCGGCAATAATATACAGAGCATTGTTCCCAAGTAATAAATATAGTTTGCACTATAACATTACCCGCGATTATTATTAGCTTCGTAGGTGGGTGCTTGCAAACTGCAGTAATGGCTCTTTCGCATGGGGTCTCATACGTTAAAAAAAAAAAAAATAAGGAAAAAATACATTTATAATATACCAAGGAATACCAATATTTGCATAATTGCACGCTTGAAAAATTAAACTTTGCGTAATTTTTTAAAAACACTACATCTCCTCAGTTTTTTCCACTTCCTAGTTTCTTGATTTATTGTGACTTATTCTGTAGTTACCAGAGCCTCTGATATAAACTAGGAAAAAACAAATCTGGAGTCATTATTTCTGATAATTGTTCGTACTTAAATACCTTGTCTATTTGTATTGCTACAAGCTTCGGTCAAGGGCATTAAATGAGTTAAAATTTTAAATGTTCTCATTCATAATAATATTTCAAATCCAGCAAACTCATTCATGAATTTTTTAATTGAGGCCATAATCAATGAATGTTTCATTCATAATAAAGGAATAAAAGAGTGAGAAGTAGTCAACTGTTATTCTATACGATAGGTGGATTGATAGTCAAGATTTTCAGTTCGACGTTTTTATTTTTAAAAGCCAACGTTTCGATCCCTACATGCCGATCTTCATCAGGGCTAAAAGAAGACATATATATGACTATCTCTGCTACAAGATGACAATGCAATGTTTATCAGTAATTATTAATCAATATATATTATAAGCAAAGTGTACAATGTGCGTGCCGAAAAAGGCTCAAAACGACTCTACGTAGGATTAAGGAAGTTATGTCATATTTTAGCCACATAACCCCTAACGGAGAAAAAGGTTTCCGTTTTTCTCTTAAGAGTGCAAAATTGAAGAGAAAAGGACTGGAATTTTACGCCTCTCGCACCATTTAATTGATAGAGATATGAGTTTATGAATGAAAAAAATAGCTCCAGAGCTACTACAGGAAGCGCTAGGGTGCGTTTCACTCAATGTTTATTGTTCATTCATCCTCATGTTTATTGTAAAGGTTATACAATTGTTCAGCTGTTCCTAAAGTGATATAATAGGAGAGGAAAGAATAAAAATTCTGCTCATGGGCAGATAACTTAATAAAATAAATGATGTATTTAAATATGTAGCTAGCGCCCCTAAAATTTAGGTCTTTTATTATAATTGAATTAAAAAAAAAAAAGTAATATTAAAATAGAACTGAGGGAAAACATCTAATCTATTAGAATGATATCATTAATAATCCAATTAGAAAGATGTTTTAACAGATGGGTAATAATTATTTTTATATGAATGTATTTCTGTATAATGTAACTGGTAACTGGCTAAACTTAAACGGCTAGTTTAACACTAAAGTGTTTATAAACATGTATACCTCTTGGGCCTTTATGTACAGTAGAAACCTATAATCATTCTTATCTTATTATTTTGTTGTTTTTATGTAGTCGGCAGCACAGTCGACCATTTATGATTGTATTTATAAATATTTCTTTTACTTGTTCTCCTTTATGTACTCTGTAGAAAAAAAAAAGAAAAAAAAAAAAAGAAAAAAAAAGAACGAAAACGTAAAGATAACAAAGTGGAAAGAATGGAAATGTAGATATATAAATATTGTAAATCTATTTTAAATTTTATTTTACATTGTATTTCATGTAGATTAAGCCAACTCCCTCTGTATGTCTAACTGACTATAACAGATGTAATAAATAATAATAATATATTTGTTCAGCTGTTCTTTTTAGATTACTAAAATATTAAGCGAAAATAATTAGTTTCTCCTTTGCTTTCAAAATAAAATAATGATTTTACATCTCTGCAATCAATTAAAAAACCAACTGGATTCCTTAAAAAATTAGTTTTCTCATAAGAAGGCAGTATAGAAGTATTCACTGATCAGCACATCACATTTAATCTATATATAATATATGCCTAAGTAAATTTAATGCAATATGAGTGAACATTTCTTAGTAGTACAGTGAGCTCATTCATAAAAAAAGAGATGAATTGACTGATTTTGATGAGCATTCCAGTTGAAAAAACGACTAACTCCAATAACAGCATTCAAGATTTTATCATCCCTCATAGTTCAAGATAAAAAGAAATATGATGACAAAATTGTGCCTTCAAGAAATTTTGGTTTTCACTTTGTAATAGTAGTAAGATTCGAGATATGCAGAAACCGTTCAAATTACGGGGGGATATCTTAATGGAGGTTGAAATGGAAGAAAGGTTTCTATGAATCTTGGGTAGTTTCTATACTCCTGTATCAAATAAAACCATCATAGTAGTCGGCGCTCAAGTTTTACTCGAAATATAACTTTTTTAACTGAGATACCAGATTTTTCAACTATAATCTAATTACTTATTACCTTCTGACTACTTGGAATAAGCTTATAGGATTCAGAATCACAGAAACCATCAAAACGATGGATAACTCGACTAAGTTGCAGCAAAATTAATTGTTCATTTACCATTTTCAACCCCCTGTAAATTATACAGGGTTCCTTATTTGGGCGGACTCTGCAGATCTCAAGTCTGCAGAATGTTGATACCAAGTTAAAAACGAATTTTCAAGAAGGTGCTCATTTTGTTCTATATTTCCTTTAATTTTAAAGTTTTTCTGTTATTAAAGTTACCACAAAACTACCGCAGCGAAGCCGGGCACCCTAGCTAGTTATAGATAGTTACAACTAGGAGTAAAAGAATAATGGAAAAATCTGGTGCGATGCGCGCAACACACAACTTTCACTTGGCGTCAGTGAAGAGGAAGGATTTGGCTATGCTTGAAGCCGAGCTCTGTGGTGCAGTGGTTAGCATCCGCGCATGTCACGCAGGAGACCCGGGTTCGACTCCCGGCGGAGCCAAATCTTTTCTCTTCAAAAAATAAATTATTTAAAAATAATTTAAAAAAGGTGGTCATCTACAATTAAGATTAGATTAATAAAGAAACAAAGGTACTTTATAGAAAAACCATAAAGGCCCCTCAGAATATTAATCTCCCCATTTAAGCCCACTCAGAATATTTTAATAATGATAAAGCTTACCTGATATTAAAGAAAACTTGATCTCTTTAAACAACACGCGTTTGATCATAATCTTTAAAGCTGTTTTTGAGGAAATCGAAAAAAAAGAAGAAAAAAAAACGTAAAACTTGGAAAAGTTGTGAAATAAAGTGCCCCTCCGTTTGACCAATTTTGATGGAATTTTTGCTGTCCCATCACGGGCATATAACTATACCAAATCCCCAATTTCAGGTTCGTAAGGTTTATAGTTTTTTGAGCTAGTCTGTTCACCGACACACAGACCATTTTGTGGTACTTGGTTATTTGACTCAGGGTGCCATTCATTTTATTAAGTTAACCAGCTACCTATTCATTTTTTCATTTATATATTTTAGATTATTATTAGGTTATTAATTATTAGATTCATAAGTACCCATGTCGTGTAAACATACCATGAGCTGGATTTTGTTACTTCTTATTGATACTATCAATTAATTAATATCTTCTAATCTCATTTATGTGTCTTCATTTTAGCCCTGATGAAGGAGGCCAAACAAAATTTCACTCCAAAACCTACTGCTTTGGTTACAGGAAGATATTTTTCAATATCCTGGATTCTTCATTTAACCTCGAATAGCGTTCTCGGAGACTTTTCGGGTATTCTAGGTACTTCATCTGTTCGCCTATGTTCGGGGGTAGCGCTAGTGTAACTTTTGATTTGGCTTTTCCCAAGTGACAGAAGTTGTTTGTGATACTAGTGCGCCGTTTGTGATTCGTCTCCTATTTTTTTATTTCTCAGGTAATATAAAATATATTGACTATGGAGATTTTTTCTTTATCATAAGCTAGCTTTGGGTGCGTCAGCCATATTGGTTCGCTTAACGTCACGTGAAGTATAAATGGCTGTTCGCTTCACGTCGTTACGGCAAGGTTCGAAGGAGAACTTGTTCGAAGGTGAGGTTCGTAATGTGTAAAGGCACCTTTAATAAGACACGAACTCGAACACGTACTTTATCCGTTCGCCTGTAAGTTCCTAATAGTCGCTTTTGTGTCAGTTAAGATAACCTTCTAGACCTTCTTTTAGCATTTTTCTGACGTGGCTTTTATCCATAAAAAGTCAGAGCTGAAGCCGCTAGCTGAGAGTCAACCGTCTTTGTAATTAAAATTATTGCATTGAGGTGCATAGGTGCGGTCAGACATCATTGGTTTATAAACAATTTAACCAAAAATAAAATGGGGTCACAAAAATCTACATTTATTATATATGTTAATGGATTTAGGATACAATAATTACTAACTAACCTTTTAAGCTAAGCTAACCTTTTGACCTGACATAAAGTGACGTTAAACAAACAAACATATAAACACATTTGACATTAAATTGCAGTTAGTATCATTATTTTCAATTAAACAATACATTATGAACTATCAGATTGCTACTTAACTAAGCCTACGTTCTAATGTTTTTTTTTTTCATATTAAACTATTTATTTAATTCAATAATCAATATATATTATAAAGCAAAGTGTACAATGTGCGTGCCGATAAGGCTCAAAAACGACTCAACGTACGTTTAAGAAAGTTATGTTAGCGTGTTGCTATATAACCCCTAACAGAGAAGAAGGTTTCCGTTTTTCTCTTAAGGGTGTAAAATTGAAGAGAAAAGGACTGGAATTTTAAGCCTCTCGCACCATGTAATTAGCGTACCTGAGAATGACATACGAGTTTATGAATGAAAAATTTAGTTCGAGCTCCAGGCTACCAGGAAGCGCTAGGGTGTGTTTCACTCAATGTTTATTGTTCATTCCTGTTCAGTTTGTAAAAGTTAGGTATATATTTTTTCAGCTGTTCTTTTTAAATTACTAAAAAATCAAGCGAAAATAGTTAGTTTCACCTTTTCTTTCAAAATAAAATAATGATTTTACATCTCTGCAATCAATTAAAAAACCAACTGGATTCCTTAAAAAAATTGTTTTATCATAAGAAGGCTAATTGATTAACACATTACATTTAATCAATATATAGCATATACTTAAGTAAATTTAATGCAATATGAGTGAACATTTTTTAATAGTACAGTGAGCGAATAAAAACAGGCATAAAACAAAAAAGAAGAGCTGAATTGACTGATTATAAATCGAAAATAAAAAATTATTATTTTATCAATAATATTGATAAAATGTTAAAAGTTTCAAGAAAGTGTTAATTTTGTTCTATATTTCCTTTAATTTTAAGTTTTTTCTGCTATTAAAACTACCACACAACTACCGGAACGAAGCCGGGCATCCTAGTTAAACATTTATGTTAAATGCAACATTAACATATTATGCAATATTAACATTTATGTTAACTAAATGTTCACTTATGTTTAACTAGGATGCCCGGCTTCGTTCCGGTAGTTGTGTGGTAGTTTTAATAGCAGAAAAAACTTAAAATTAAAGGAAATATAGAACAAAATTAACACTTTCTTGAAACTTTTAACATTTTATCAATATTATTGATAAAATAATAATTTTTTATTTTCGATTTATAATCAGTCAATTCAGCTCTTCTTTTTTGTTTTATGCCTGTTTTTATTCGCTCACTGTACTATTAAAAAATGTTCACTCATATTGCATTAAATTTACTTAAGTATATGCTATATATTGATTAAATGTAATGTGTTAATCAATTAGCCTTCTTATGATAAAACAATTTTTTTAAGGAATCCAGTTGGTTTTTTAATTGATTGCAGAGATGTAAAATCATTATTTTATTTTGAAAGAAAAGGTGAAACTAACTATTTTCGCTTGATTTTTTAGTAATTTAAAAAGAACAGCTGAAAAAATATATACCTAACTTTTACAAACTGAACAGGAATGAACAATAAACATTGAGTGAAACACACCCTAGCGCTTCCTGGTAGCCTGGAGCTCGAACTAAATTTTTCATTCATAAACTCGTATGTCATTCTCAGGTACGCTAATTACATGGTGCGAGAGGCTTAAAATTCCAGTCCTTTTCTCTTCAATTTTACACCCTTAAGAGAAAAACGGAAACCTTCTTCTCTGTTAGGGGTTATATAGCAACACGCTAACATAACTTTCTTAAACGTACGTTGAGTCGTTTTTGAGCCTTATCGGCACGCACATTGTACACTTTGCTTTATAATATATATTGATTATTGAATTAAATAAATAGTTTAATATGAAAAAAAAAAACATTAGAACGTAGGCTTAGTTAAGTAGCAATCTGATAGTTCATAATGTATTGTTTAATTGAAAATAATGATACTAACTGCAATTTAATGTCAAATGTGTTTATATGTTTGTTTGTTTAACGTCACTTTATGTCAGGTCAAAAGGTTAGCTTAGCTTAAAAGGTTAGTTAGTAATTATTGTATCCTAAATCCATTAACATATATAATAAATGTAGATTTTTGTGACCCCATTTTATTTTTGGTTAAATTGTTTATAAACCAATGATGTCTGACCGCACCTATGCACCTCAATGCAATAATTTTAATTACAAAGACGGTTGACTCTCAGCTAGCGGCTTCAGCTCTGACTTTTTATGGATAAAAGCCACGTCAGAAAAATGCTAAAAGAAGGTCTAGAAGGTTATCTTAACTGACACAAAAGCGACTATTAGGAACTTACAGGCGAACGGATAAAGTACGTGTTCGAGTTCGTGTCTTATTAAAGGTGCCTTTACACATTACGAACCTCACCTTCGAACAAGTTCTCCTTCGAACCTTGCCGTAACGACGTGAAGCGAACAGCCATTTATACTTCACGTGACGTTAAGCGAACCAATATGGCTGACGCACCCAAAGCTAGCTTATGATAAAGAAAAAATCTCCATAGTCAATATATTTTATATTACCTGAGAAATAAAAAAATAGGAGACGAATCACAAACGGCGCACTAGTATCACAAACAACTTCTGTCACTTGGGAAAAGCCAAATCAAAAGTTACACTAGCGCTACCCCCGAACATAGGCGAACAGATGAAGTACCTAGAATACCCGAAAAGTCTCCGAGAACGCTATTCGAGGTTAAATGAAGAATCCAGGATATTGAAAAATATCTTCCTGTAACCAAAGCAGTAGGTTTTGGAGTGAAATTTTGTTTGGCCTCCTTCATCAGGGCTAAAATGAAGACACATAAATGAGATTAGAAGATATTAATTAATTGATAGTATCAATAAGAAGTAACAAAATCCAGCTCATGGTATGTTTACACGACATGGGTACTTATGAATCTAATAATTAATAACCTAATAATAATCTAAAATATATAAATGAAAAAATGAATAGGTAGCTGGTTAACTTAATAAAATGAATGGCACCCTGAGTCAAATAACCAAGTACCACAAAATGGTCTGTGTGTCGGTGAACAGACTAGCTCAAAAAACTATAAACCTTACGAACCTGAAATTGGGGATTTGGTATAGTTATATGCCCGTGATGGGACAGCAAAAATTCCATCAAAATTGGTCAAACGGAGGGGCACTTTATTTCACAACTTTTCCAAGTTTTACGTTTTTTTTTCTTCTTTTTTTTCGATTTCCTCAAAAACAGCTTTAAAGATTATGATCAAACGCGTGTTGTTTAAAGAGATCAAGTTTTCTTTAATATCAGGTAAGCTTTATCATTATTAAAATATTCTGAGTGGGCTTAAATGGGGAGATTAATATTCTGAGGGGCCTTTATGGTTTTTCTATAAAGTACCTTTGTTTCTTTATTAATCTAATCTTAATTGTAGATGACCACCTTTTTTAAATTATTTTTAAATAATTTATTTTTTGAAGAGAAAAGATTTGGCTCCGCCGGGAGTCGAACCCGGGTCTCCTGCGTGACATGCGCGGATGCTAACCACTGCACCACAGAGCTCGGCTTCAAGCATAGCCAAATCCTTCCTCTTCACTGACGCCAAGTGAAAGTTGTGTGTTGCGCGCATCGCACCAGATTTTTCCATTATTCTTTTACTCCTAGTTGTAACTATCTATAACTAGCTAGGGTGCCCGGCTTCGCTGCGGTAGTTTTGTGGTAACTTTAATAACAGAAAAACTTTAAAATTAAAGGAAATATAGAACAAAATGAGCACCTTCTTGAAAATTCGTTTTTAACTTGGTATCAACATTCTGCAGACTTGAGATCTGCAGAGTCCGCCCAAATAAGGAACCCTGTATAATTTACAGGGGGTTGAAAATGGTAAATGAACAATTAATTTTGCTGCAACTTAGTCGAGTTATCCATCGTTTTGATGGTTTCTGTGATTCTGAATCCTATAAGCTTATTCCAAGTAGTCAGAAGGTAATAAGTAATTAGATTATAGTTGAAAAATCTGGTATCTCAGTTAAAAAAGTTATATTTCGAGTAAAACTTGAGCGCCGACTACTATGATGGTTTTATTTGATACAGGAGTATAGAAACTACCCAAGATTCATAGAAACCTTTCTTCCATTTCAACCTCCATTAAGATATCCCCCCGTAATTTGAACGGTTTCTGCATATCTCGAATCTTACTACTATTACAAAGTGAAAACCAAAATTTCTTGAAGGCACAATTTTGTCATCATATTTCTTTTTATCTTGAACTATGAGGGATGATAAAATCTTGAATGCTGTTATTGGAGTTAGTCGTTTTTTCAACTGGAATGCTCATCAAAATCAGTCAATTCATCTCTTTTTTTATGAATGAGCTCACTGTACTACTAAGAAATGTTCACTCATATTGCATTAAATTTACTTAGGCATATATTATATATAGATTAAATGTGATGTGCTGATCAGTGAATACTTCTATACTGCCTTCTTATGAGAAAACTAATTTTTTAAGGAATCCAGTTGGTTTTTTAATTGATTGCAGAGATGTAAAATCATTATTTTATTTTGAAAGCAAAGGAGAAACTAATTATTTTCGCTTAATATTTTAGTAATCTAAAAAGAACAGCTGAACAAATATATTATTATTATTTATTACATCTGTTATAGTCAGTTAGACATACAGAGGGAGTTGGCTTAATCTACATGAAATACAATGTAAAATAAAATTTAAAATAGATTTACAATATTTATATATCTACATTTCCATTCTTTCCACTTTGTTATCTTTACGTTTTCGTTCTTTTTTTTTCTTTTTTTTTTTTTCTTTTTTTTTTCTACAGAGTACATAAAGGAGAACAAGTAAAAGAAATATTTATAAATACAATCATAAATGGTCGACTGTGCTGCCGACTACATAAAAACAACAAAATAATAAGATAAGAATGATTATAGGTTTCTACTGTACATAAAGGCCCAAGAGGTATACATGTTTATAAACACTTTAGTGTTAAACTAGCCGTTTAAGTTTAGCCAGTTACCAGTTACATTATACAGAAATACATTCATATAAAAATAATTATTACCCATCTGTTAAAACATCTTTCTAATTGGATTATTAATGATATCTTTCTAATAGATTAGATGGTTTTCCCTCAGTTCTATTTTAAATATTACTTTTTTTTTTTTATTCAATTATAATAAAAGACCTTAATTTTAGGGCGCTAGCTACATATTTAAATACATCATTTATTTTATTTAAGTTATCTGCCATGAGCAGAATTTTTATTCTTTCCTCTCCTATTATATCACTTTTAGGAACAGCTGAACAAATGTATAACCTTTACAATAAACATGAGGATGAATGAACAATAAACATTGAGTGAAACGCACCCTAGCGCTTCCTGGTAGTCTGGAGCTATTTTTTTCATTCATAAACTCATATCTCTATCAATTAAATGGTGCGAGAGGCGTAAAATTCCAGTCCTTTTCTCTTCAATTTTGCACTCTTAAGAGAAAAACGGAAACCTTTTTCTCCGTTAGGGGTTATGTGGCTAAAATATGACATAACTTCCTTAATCCTACGTAGAGTCGTTTTTGAGCCTTTTCGGCACGCACATTGTACACTTTGCTTTATAATATATATTGATTAATAATTACTGATAAACATTGCATTGTCATCTTGTAGCAGAGATAGTCATATATATGTCTTCTTTTAGCCCTGATGAAGATCGGCATGTAGGGATCGAAACGTTGGCTTTTAAAAATAAAAACGTCGAACTGAAAATCTTGACTATCAATCCACCTATCGTATAGAATAACAGTTGACTACTTCTCACCTCTTTTATTCCTTTATTATGAATGAAACATTCATTGATTATGGCCTCAATTAAAAAATTCATGAATGAGTTTGCTGGATTTGAAATATTATTATGAATGAGAACATTTAAAATTTTAACTCATTTAATGCCCTTGACCGAAGCTTGTAGCAATACAAATAGACAAGGTATTTAAGTACGAACAATTATCAGAAATAATGACTCCCAGTTTGTTTTTCCTAGTTTATATTCAGAGGCTCTGGTAACTACAGAATAAGTCACAATAAATCAAGAAACTAGGAAGTGGAAAAAACTGAGGAGATGTAGGTTTTTAAAAAATTACGCAAAGTTTAATTTTTCAAGCGTGCAATTATGCAAATATTGGTATCCTTGGTATATTATAAATGTATTTTTTCCTTATTTTTTTTTTTTTTAACGTATGAGACCATGCGAAAGAGCCATTACTGCAGTTTGCAAGCACCCACCTACGAAGCTAATAATAATCGCGGGTAATGTTATAGTGCAAACTATATTTATTACTTGGGAACAATGCTCTGTATATTATTGCCGATACGGAATAGCTATAATTATACAAGCTGTGAGAAGGTGCCGAGAAAACGGCATGTTGTTTTAAAAATATGACAAGGGTTGTTAAGCAAAACATGTAATTATTACTAGACCTGATTCGCATTAGTAATAAATGCCTAATAGTGTGTAGCGTATAATATAAGTGTCTCTGAATTTGAAGGGAATGTCTTAATAATGAGTAAACCTTGCTATTTCGCTTCTAATTGATATGCTGCTTAGATAAAACTGCTTGATATAGCAGTTTTTTTCTATTTATTTATTTGCAGTAAGAGCGATTTAGGTGATGCGTTTTGTAAACGTAAATATAATTACATGTACAGTAGGGTTCCGAATAACCGAGTCGATGGGGACCAAGGTTACATCAGGTAATCGAAATAATCGGTTAATCGGAACCATACCAATACCAACTGAAAATGTAGGTTATTTTTAAATAAAAACTACATATATGCTTAAAAACATAATAAATATTTAGTAATAATAATGCATAATAACAGAAATTATGAAACTATTTTTTCAAAAAGAAATCTTTTATTGTAGTTTGTTTAAATGAACTCGTAAGGTGCCTTTACACTCTACGTACTTTAACCTCGAATTGCCTTCACGTGGGCTGTTCGGGTATTTTAGGTACTTCATCTGTTCGCCTGTATTCGGGGGTAGCGCTAGTGTCACCTTTGGTTTGGCTTTTTCCCAAGTGACAGGAGTTGTTTGTGATACTAGTGCGCCGTTGTAATTCGTCTCCAATTTTTTTATTTTCGAGATAATGACAATGAGATATTGCGAATGGAGATTATTTCTTCATCATAAGCTAGCGTTGGGTGCGTCTGCCATATTGGTTCGCTTAACGTCACGTTAAGTATTAATGGCTGTTCGTGTAACGTCGTTATGGCAAGATTCGGGGGAGAACCTGTTCGAAGGTTAGGTTCGTAGAGTGTAAAGGCACCTATATACTTACACATCCCCCACCCCACTCAGACTTGCCAACTCGGTTAATCGGGACCTCGGTTGACCGGACCTCGGTTAATCGGAATCCTACTGTAATTAGGTTTTCACTTATAACCTGTAGGTGATGAAAGAATAAGTTGATAGACTTAAATTATTTTGTATAGACGTTTGCGAACCAGAAGATACCAAGATTTCAACAAAATAAACAAAAAAAAATTTGTTTTTATTAAAAAAAAAAATCATTAATGAATTATCGAAGAGGGCTTAACATATTTTGTATAGAATTAAAATATGTGTTGTTTGAAAAGTTTTTTTGTTCTGATAATTTTTTTTATTTAGCTATAAAAATAATTATGTTTTACTTCAAAAGAAGAGTCGGAACCACAATAATTAATTTGAAAAAGGTGTTATTAAGGCATTTGTTTTTTTTATATGCCATAGTATAGTATAAATGTATCTCTATACTATAATAAACAATTTTATTTAAATTTAAGTGAAGAAAGAATAATGAAATACTTTGAGCGATGATATTTTTATTTTTTTTTATTCTCACTAATAAAGGGAATTCCGTGCTCTTTAATGAAAAAAAATGTGGTGCGTGCGCCCAACACACAACTTTCACTTTCCAACTTACTTAGATTAGAAATTGACGTGTTTTGCTAAATAACATTTCCCAAAGCCACACATTTTTCTACATTCATATCTTATTTTTGTTAATCGTTAAAGCCGTTTTTGAGTAAATAAAAAAACCCGTGAAAATGATACAAAATTTATTAAGTAAATTCCCCCCTTCGGTTGATCAATTTTTATGAAATGTTGGCTATCACATATTTGGCATATACATACATCAAATACACAGTTTGATCAAAATCCTTAAAGCCGTTTTTGAGTAAATAAAAAAACACGTGAAAATGATACAAAATTTACTAAGTAAAGTCCCCCTTCCGGTTAATCAATTTTGATGAAATTTTTACAGTCATATCTCGGGAATATACATACATCAAATATCCAATTTGATCAAAATCGTAAAAGCCGATTTAGAGTAAATAAAAAAAAAAAACGTGAAAATGATACAAAATTTATTAAGTAAAGTCCCCCCTCCGGTTGATCAATTTTGATGAAATGTTGGCTATCACATATTTGGCATATACATACATCAAATACCAAGTTTGATCAAAATCGTTAAAGCCGATTTAGAGTAAATAAAAAAAACACGTGAAAATGTTACAAAATTTATTAAGTAAAGTCCCCCCTCCGGTTAATCAATTTTGATGAAATTTTTACAGTCATATCTCCGGCATATAAATAGATGAAATACTCAGTTTAATCAAAATCGTTAGAGCCGTTTTTGAGAAAATCGGAAAAAACCTAAAAAGTTATTAAGTAAAGTACCCCCTCCCTTTAAGTAATTTTGATGAAATTTATGCTGTCACATCGCGGGCATATACCTACACTAAATACCCAATTTCAGGATCGCACGGTTTATAGTTTTTGAGCTAGTCTGTTCACACACACACACACACACACACACACACACACACAGACCATTTCGCGGGACTTGGTCATTTCTACTCAGGGGACCCCAAAACGTGTATTTTCGTTGAAAACCGGAAGTCGAATTTTTTCACGATCGCAATACTTCCACTTACTATATATTTCATATATAGGTAAGTGAAAGTGAAAGAATTATTCGATTATCGTCATTTATGTATTCAGGAGTTTTAGAATTTTGGCAGCTAAATGACAAAATTTTCCCACTGTGCAACGGGGCTCATAAAACTTGCACTGGTGGGGCACTTTATGTTTGCCACAACTGCTTGTCTGATTGGCGTTTTTCATTATGAGAATATTTTTAGCTAGAAAAACATTTAGCTTTGAATAGTCAATGAAATTTATAAAAACACTTTTTAGGCTACACTGAAAATTTTTAAAAAGTTGACAAGGCCAGTTTTGTTTTGTTTAACAGGTTTAGTTTTAGTCCCTGTTTACTACTAAGGCTAATCGATCCAGGTGTAATTAGGATAGTTATCTTAAATGAATATAAAAAAAAAATATTTTTAGGGGAACCTAGAGGGATGCAAACCCACGACTTTTAGTATTATAAACCATTGGATTAAATTTATTTTGATTTATTATTTAAATTAAACATGAAAAACATTTTTTTTTTATAACCTGTTCCATTTTGTGTAGGTTTCGGTGCATTCAGGAATTCGCAACCTTGGTCTGGCCACATATTAATGTTTAGATTTAATCAGTGGTCATAATGGTCAGCTAAACACCGGCTGGAATCGAAAAGTAAATCGATTTTTTTTCGCTTTATTCCTTTTCAAGAAGCGCATCGATTTTATTTCTTTTTGATTAAATGGCTATTAAGCATGAATTGGCACAATCTGATTTAATGGCGCCATATAAAATTTAATTGCTTTCAGAGCAATTTATTAAAAACATCAACGGTAGTAAGCATATGCTGTTATTTTTATTTTTTATTTATTTATTTTTTTTTTCTTTTTTTTTTTTTTTTTCTTTGAGGAAGAATTTCAGATATTTTCAGGCCCGGTGATAAAAAAATTAATAGGTTCGATTAATTAAAAAATTAATTTCGATGTTACAATTTGAATCTGAAACCTTGATGGAATTTCACATCCGTGTTTGTAAAGTTGGGAGGTGGATTTTTAAGTTGTTGTCAGGAAAGCCCATAGCCTCGATGATGAATCACTACTAAGAACATAATACTATTTAAGATTATTTAGTATTTTTAAATGTTTCGTTTTATCTAGATATTCTGGGACATGTCAGCAAATCGAATTTTTTATCCATTTTCATAATCAATGCTGAGTTGGCTTTTCTGAATCTTCGACTTCAAATGAAGTTAAAAATAGACGAGCATACGAGCATTTAAAAGCCTTCTGTTCTCACCAGTGGTGGATTTAGGACTAAATTATGGGGGAAGTGACTTCACCCCTCTTTAACACAGGGTGTGAGAGATTGTGAAACACATATTTCACAGTACCTTCCATATAAATATACACTCATATATTTCATATGCATCGAGATTTTTAATTTAATTAATTATTAATTAACGTAATTTAACAGCTATTGGAACAAATAGCGCCAATATATCAAAAAATTTGACATGAACATTTGAGAACTAAACCATTAAAAAATAAAACCGGACTGTTGGACACAACCAACTAAATATGTGATTCTTACATATTACAGTAAACCCTCATTATTACGAACTCGGATATAACGAACACTTCTATATAGCGAACCAAAATACTATCCCCCCAAAATTACCATTATATTTCTGCTGAACCCCTCGTTATAGCGAAATCCTCGGTTAGTGCGAACTACGAACTAAATTTGATGCATGAGAATTATTATATTCTGTTATAACGAACTGCTAGAATTTTTATTATCTCCCATGATAATCATAAATTGAACTGTGTCACAAGATTCACTTACACTAAAACACACAGAACTAGACAAACAGATGAGCAACTACTGTCATTGCTTATCGTTCATTTGTTTATCAGGTGATTAAAACCTTTTATTTAGTATTAAACACGTTAAACGTTGTACAGTCAGTCTTAATGCAGTAAATAAATATTAATCTTTAACCTTTGATATCTGTTTAATAAATGAGCTTGAGATATATGTTAATATGAACTTTTTTGTTTATTTTGTGTTAGAGAACACGTACCTAAAATAGTGCCGTGCAATTCCGAAACACCCTGTATAGTAAAATACCACTATACGAGTAGTGTAGTTTTTACTGAGGATTTTGGATTGTAAGGTCTAGTGGAGAGAGAAATTTAACGGTTTGATTTTGACCCAAACCTGAATCCGTAGCTCCACATAGGTTTTTATATAAGAGACATTACTGTCATATAGAAGAGCTTTTTGCTAATGATCGATTTGAGAGTATGTCTGTTGGTAGTTTCGAGTATGCCGCTACATGAAAATACCACTATACGAGTAGTGTAGTTTTTACTGAGGATTTTGGATTGTAAGGTCTGGTGGAGAGTGAAATTTAATGGTTCGGTGTTGACCCAAACCAGAAATCATAGCTCCATGAAGATCCTTTTATTCGAGATATTAATGTCATATAAAAGAGATTTTTACTATAAATCGATTTGAGAGTATGGCTGTTGGTAGTTTCGAGTTTACCACTATATTAACATACCACTATAAGGGTAGTGTAGATTTGACCGCGGATTTTGGATTGTAAGGTTTGGTGGAGAGAGAAACTTAATGGTTTGGTGTTGACCCAAACCAGAAATCACAGCTCCATACTGGTGCTTTTATTCGAGATATTACTGTCATATAGAATAGCTTTTTTTTTATAGATCGATTTGAGAGTGTCTGTTGCTAGTTTCGAATTTACCACTATATTAAAATACCACTATACGAGTAGTGTAGTTTTTACTGAGGATTTTGGATTGTAAGGTCTGGTGGAGTGTGAAATTTAATGGTTTGGTGTTGACCCAAACCAGAAATCATAGCTCCATGAAGGTCCTTTTATTCGAGATATTAATGTCATATAAAAGAGATTTTTACTATAAATCGATTTTAGAGTCTGTCTGTTGGTAGTTTCGAGTTTACCACTATATTAAAACACCAGTATATCGTAAAATACCACTATACGAGGTTTTTATTATAAATCGATTTTGGGAGTCTTTCTTTGGATTTCAATTAAGACTGTTGAAGTTGAATCCTAAAAAAAGGATAATGAAATCCTGTACAAGTACAGGGTGTCATTGTTTTTCGACTAGGAGTAAGTATGATTTGATGGGATAAATTGGATTTTATTTTAATTGAGTATGATTTTAAAATCAATTTTCGAACAGAAAAAAAAACAAATTAACGCCTAACACCCTTGTTCACCCACACAGCAATTGAGAAGTAAAAAAATCAATCTGTTAATTGAAAAAAGCTAAAACTACAGGCACAATCCTTGTTTTTCCCGGTTATAAAGGAGCCAGGAACGCGAGGGAAGTCGGTATTAAAAATGATCCCAAAGAGAATACAAATCAAGCCAGGGGCCACTAATTGAGATAGACGGACTGTGAGGCGAAAAGGGCCGGAGTATAAGGAGATGGGATTATCGATAGGGCAAGGAGCGTTCGGTTGTGAAGGGACCAGCGTAGTCGGGAAAGAAGAAAAAAAAAACTGTATAATTGACCCTTAGCCAGGTCAGTGAACCTGTAGGGCCTCCTAGGGCCACAGCTTCGGCTTCTTCCAGCTCTAATATCAAGGGTCTCTTCCTCTCCCATCTTCCTCATAGCTCGATGAACCTCTTCTATCTTTTGTCTCAGCGAAGGAGGAAATCAAGGATAAAATATGAAGGAAAAGCATTGAAAATTATAACACAGGGATTTATTATTTCAAAATTTATGCATTGTTATATAACAAAGATATCTTGAGTACTTAGCCTATCACGACATCCTTAACATTTTGGATCTTCCTCATAGTTCGAAGAAGCTCTCCTATCTTTTGTTTTAGCGAAGGAGGGTGTTGATAGGTCACTGAGAGACCTATTGCAGTGGCCTACCAGTACAGAAACCTAAGAAGCTAATGGGAGTAAAAAAATTCTTGGCTAGGACGCCCCTCGGAAAGGACGTAAAATGGAGATCCCGAGCCTGTACGATGTCAGGTACTTGTTAAATATCCCTAATCTAATTATTCCTGGATAGGCAACATTTAGGATTCCCACTGTAGTATCGTCCAATTAGACTTTGTGGCATAAAGCGATGTTAAACAAACAACAATACATCTAAATTACTTTTTAAAAGTCTTCAAAAACTACGCTAACTTAACATCGACAAAAACACATCGATATTTAAATACGTTCGGGCCTAACGGGGTATTGCCTGTAGTCATAGGCGTCCCTATCAATAATAATGGGGGGGGGGGGGACGCCTCAATATTTTCCTAGATTAAGTAGAAATTCGAGGAGCTAAAAGTTGAATTAATCCTAAAAACAACTGTTGCGACCTTTAATTCGTGCTACAACGATATGTTTTAAAGGCATTCATAGTCTCTTAAAACTTGTCAATTTATGCCTCAGGTAGAATATAGGTAGTTGCTAAGGCTTCACGCTGAAGGATGTGGGTTCTCCTTTTGATCCTAATTGCTTTCCATTCATTGCTTTCCATCAAGTTCTATAAGCTTCATCGAATTGATGGAAATTAAGATCAAGCTTAGTCAAATAAATTATCAGATGCAGATGGAAATTGGGTATAATAAATCAATAGAATATGCTGTAATTAACTAATATTTTATACATATATTTCCTTAAAATTGATTGGTCAAACTCGGATAAGTTCGAAAAATACCATTTTTACTTAACTTTTTTACATTGGTTTCTCTTCTGCCAAGATATTGGGGGGGGGGGATAGTCCCCTCCTGCAAAAATATTGGCGTGACGCCCGTGCCTGTAGTTACTAAACTAGTTCAGGGTGTTAAATTACGAAGTTCCAATGTTTATGCGCAACATAAGTGTATTCTGCTTAGTATCTTCATGTTGCCGACATCAGCTAGGGAAGAAACGGAAATGATTATTCTAAATATAAAGTTCTCATTCACTTCAATTACCTCATTTTGAAGACTATTTCACTTAGCAATCGATCTTAACGAGAAATAATGGAACATAGAGATCAACGATCAGGGGTCAAGGTGTGGGAGGAGCCGGCATTAAAGTTTTCTACCTCTTTGTTTTTTCAACAACTCGAGAACTTTGAAGTGATTTGTATATAGTAGGTGGAGTTATTATTTCCCTCGTAAATATTATATTAGACACGGCCTTGGATCGACAATGGTTTACTTCAATAAGGGCATAAATAATAAATGCGGATAATAAAGGCATTGGCTATTGCTTTTCCCATCCGGTATCTCCCGATAGACGGATGGTATCGACGCAAAGTCGTTTTTATCATAAAGTAAATCCAACATCGTAAATCTACTTCTAAGTATACATAATTATTTTCACTAGGATATTTTATGGGAATTTTCTAGTTAAATGGAAAATTCTTGTCTCATAAATCGTTAAAATTATCTTTTATTAATATCTTCGTGTCGTAATAAATAAAAAAAAAGATTTATTTCATTGTTTTGTATATAATTTATACAAAGATGTCGATTGTTTAAGAATAAGTGTTATTTGGCATACCGCAGAATCGCAAAAAAGTAAGGTTAAAATATAAGGATCACGAAAATAATTGACTAAACTTTGTCTAGCTTCATATTAGTAAAAAATGATCGGGTCTTTTCTACATTATGGTCTTCTCGTTTTCACCCGAGGAATCTCATTTTTCTAATTAACGTGAACAATTCTATAAAAAAAAATCTGGTGCGTGCGCGCAACACACAACTTTCACTTACCAACTTATATAGATTAGAAATTGACGTGTTTTGTTAATTGCCACTTCACAAAGTCACAAATCTTTCCACATTCATTTCTTATCTTTTCCTTTTATGAGTAATTGAAAACACATGTGAAAATGATACAAAATTTATTAAGTAAAGTACCCCTTCCATTTGATCTATGTTGATGAAATTTTAACAGCCATATCTCGGGCATATTAATACATCAAATACTCAGTTTGATCAAAATCGTGAAAACCATTTTTGAGTAAATAAAAAAACACGTGAAAATGAGACTACATGTATTCAGTAAAGTGCCCCCTCCAATTGATCAATTTTGATGAAATGTTTACTGTCACATCGCGGGCACATACATATACTAAATACCAAGTTTGATCGAAATCAAAAAAGCCGTTTTTGGGTAAATGAAAAAAAAACACATAAAAGTGGGACACAATTTATTAAGTAAAGTACCCCCTCCGGTTTATCAATTTTGATGAAATTTTTACAGTCGTATCTCGGGCATATAAATGGATCAAATACTCAGTTTAATCAAAATCGTTAGAGCCGTTTTTGAGAAAATCGAAAAATACTTAAAATGTTATTAAATAAAGTACCCCCTCCCTTTGAGCAATTTTGATGAAATTTTTGCTGTCACATCGCGGGCATATACATAAACTAAATACCCAATTTCAGGTTCGCACGGTTTATAGTTTTTGAGCTAGTCTGTTCACACACACACACACACACACACACACACACACACACACACACACACACACACACACACACACACACACACACACACACACACACACACACACACACACACACACACACACACACACACACACACACACACACACACACACACACACACACACACACACACACACACACACACACACACACACACGCACACGCACACACACACACAGACACACACACACACACACACAGACCATATCGCGGGACTTGGTTAATTGGACTCAGGGGACCCCAAAACGTGTATTTCCGTTGAAAACCGGAAGTCGAAATTTTTCACGATCGCAATACTTCCACTTACTATATATTTCATATATAGGTAAGTGAAAGTAAAAACACAAATATATTATTATTCCAAAGCTTTAGGATATACTATATTTATTGTTTTACCCTCTGGGGCATATACTATTAGGTCATTAGATGGACCTGCTCTTGAGCATACAGCCTAAAGCTGACCATGAGAAAAACATGGGGATTCCAAGTTGATACCAGCTACCCTCGGTGATTGCCCTAGAGCGTTATTTATTGTCATCGACAATGCGACCCGAACTGGGCTTGGAATTATGCTCCTTTGAAATCAAAGGGCATATCACTGGGGACAATGGGGATTCCATGCACGGAAAGCCGTAAGGGCAGAAGGGGAGGGGCAAGGAGATGATTTAAATTGTGCACTTTGATTCAAGGAATAACACTAAATAACAGTACAACAGTTGTATTATTTCGTGTTATTCTATGAATAACTCTGCTGGATATCATGGGTCTTCTTTAAAAAACGACCTCATGTTACTTTTTAACTGTTACATTTATACTCACTTGTAACCGGAAAGGTAAATTTTACACATGATTTTAAAAGCAAGGTTATAAACTGCATGATAAAAGTATTCTTGATTTCATTTGTATCTCGAAATTAGATTTCCTCGAGACAAAATGAATCTTTTGGAATTAAGCAATTCATTATCATCTCAAGAAAAGTGTATTGAAATACTAAGAAGTTATGGCATTCTCCATAAGAAGAGAAAGTGTTCCCTGGAACATTACATGAAGTTGGAGATTACAGGAGGTCACACACCAAGATGGAGATGCTACAGAAAAGGTTGCAGGTCAAGTTTTAGTATTTTTAAGGAGACTTGGTTTAATTTTAGCAAGCTAAGAGGGAGTGCGGGACTCGTCGAACTTTGTTTGACTCGTATCTCTGTGAGTTCGTTTCGAGGAGGAGATACGAGAATTGTGACCTTTTTGATAAAATTATGGAGGGCATAAGAAACTATTGGCCACCAGCGGAATGAGGCTACTTTATTAATAACTTTTCAAAGTTCTTTTTTTTAAATAATATCATTACCTATGACATTTATTTACTAAAATATACATAGTTTTATAAATTAACATCTGTTCTTATAAATGTAATTGTAACAGTTAAAAAGTAACATGAGGTCGTTTTGTAAAGAAGACCCGATATCATTAGTAATCAATATATATTATAAAGCAAAGTGTACAATGTGCGTGTCGATAAGGCTCAAAAACGACTCAACGTACGTTTAAGAAAGTTATGTCAGCGTGTTGCTATAAAACCCATAACGGAGAAGAAGGTTTCTGTTTTTCTCTTAAGGGTGTAAAATTGAAGAGACAAGGACTGGAATTTTAAGCCTCTCGCACCATTTAATTAGCCTACATGAGATTGAGATACGAGGTTATTAATGAAAAATGTAGTTCGAGCTCCAGGCTACCAGGAAGCGCTAGGGTGCGTTACACTCAATGTTTATTGTTCATTCATTCTGTTCAGTTTGTAAAAATTATATATTTTTTCAGCTGTTCTTTTTAAATTACTAAAAAATCAAGCGAAAATAATTAGTTTCACCTTTTCTTTCAAAATAAAATAATGATTTTACATATCTGCAATCAATTAGAAAACCGACTGGATACCTTACAAAATTAATTTTCTCATAAAAAGGTTAATTGATTAACATATTACATTTAATCAATATATAACATATACTTAAGTAAATTTAATGCAATATGGATGAACATTTTTTAGTAGTACAGTGAGTGAATAAAAACATACATAAAACAAAAAAGAAGAGCTGAATTAACTGATTATGAATCCAAAATAAAAAGTTTGAAGTGTTCTTATTGCATGTAATTATGAAAAATGGTTTTATTACTATGTATGATGAGCATTCCAGTTGACAAAATGACTAACTCCAATTACAGCATTTTTTTCAATTAGATTTTATCACCCCTCATAGTTCAGGATAAAAAGAAATATGATGAAAAAATTGTGCCCTCATGATATTTTGGTTTTCACTTTGTAATAGTAGGTGCAGTGTCCGGCCAAATTACGGGGGGGGGGGGGATATCTTAAGGGAGATTGAACTGGAAGAAAGGTCTTTAAAAAAAAGTTTCTATGAATCTTCGGTAGTTTCTAAACTTCTGGATCTAATAGGACCATCACATTAGTCGGCGCTTAAGTTGTACTCGAAATATAGTTTTTTTAACAAATATATTTTTCAACTATAATCTAATAACCTATTACCTGCTGACTGCTTTGAATGGGCTTATAGGATTCAGGATTACAGAAACCATCATAAACGACGCATGACTCGACAAAGTTGCAGCAAAATTAATTGTTCATTCACCATTTTCAACCCCCTTTAAAGTATATAGGGTTCCTTATTTGGGCGGACTCTACAGATCTCGAATCTTAATATTGATACCCTGTTAAAAGTTTCAAGAAAGTGCTAATTGTGTTCTATATTTCCTTCAATTTTAAAGTTCTTCTATTATTAAAACTACCACACAACTACCGGAGCGAAGCCGGGCACCCTAGCTAGTTAATTATAAGTTACAAAATGATTCGCATTTTCAGGTCGGGCGTTTTTGTACCTATGTCGAAGGTATGAGAATTACTCATATGTCTTTCTTTGTTTCACTGTTTTTTTCCCTGTCTACAAAATCCCTGTCATATTTTTTGTGTGGAAGGTCTTCTTGCATTTCCGCAATTCGCTTTATGGCAATTATAACAATTCGCTTCGAAGTATAAACAAGGGCTATTTCATTATGGATAGGGCTAAGGAATTTAAAAACCAATCTTCTGATCTGAATAGAAACAATGGGAGTTTGAATGAATAAAATAAAACAGTAAACTAAATAAAATAAAACTTGAGAAGAAAAAAAGAAAAGGAACATAAAGTATTAAAAAAAAAAAACACCCAAGAGTAACAATTGAAGAACTCAATTAAAAGAGAACACTGATGCGTAGACGCTAACAACTTGTACATATCGAGTGAAAGGCGCAGCGTTCATAAATAATGGCGCATGCTCTTCCTCTCCGCTTGCATAATACCTAGTTCTAATTGCTGTCGTAAATCACACCTTTTCCGATTCGACAAAGGTGTAATCCGTGAGATCTCCCCCCACTTCCCGCAGTACCTACTAGCAAGAGAACACAGTTTAAACAGGGGATTTTCGACAAGAATCCGGATGGATTACCTCCTTACAGAAGACGGGTAGTTTGACTCCACGGCGGCCATAACCTTTCACGAAGACCTCCCTTCCTCTTCTCGTACAAAGAGAACAAAGGTGAAGATTCCTCTTGATCAGAATAAAATCACCTTTAGCCTCCCTTGATCGGCGATCGTCTGTGATAGATCTCTCCCCGGTGACGTAACGTCTTCGGCGCCACCTTGCGGGCAGCCCGCTGCAGTCACGATCCGTATCAAGTGGTCACTCCGCCACAAAGTCCTTTTCAGGAAAGTTCCTCATTCTTTGGATATCTCCTCGATCTGGGAGACTTAAACGCTCGCATCTTCTATCACGCCACAATTTTTGTGTGGAGGTCAAGTTTAATTTATCATCTAAATTAAATTAAATTATTGTTGGTTGTTTGTTTGTTTAACGTCACTTTATGCCACTAAGGCTAATCGGACTATGTCACAGTGGGAGTCCTAAATTTTGCCTATCCAGGTATGATTAGGGTAGGAATCTTTAACGAGTACCTCACATCATACAGGCTGTGGATCTCCATTTTACGTCCTATCCGAGGGACGGCATGGCTAAGGATTTTTTATTCCCCTTAAAAAATCCTAGGACCGCCTCTGGGTTATAAATTAACGTTATCTATCTCATTCATAAAATTAAGGATATACAGAATGGTTAGAGGTTTCTCCCCCTTAGTGCTTACTTTTGATCTTGGTTAAGCTTAGTTTTGATCTTGGGTTTTGATAACTTCTTTCAAGTAGAAACTTCTGATGCGATATCTCATATCATCATGTGTTATATTCTGAATTAAATTAATAATAATTGCAAAAGATTAATTAAGTACATTTTTGCTAACTGTCTATTGTGATTGTACTAAACCCTATTCGAATTATATACTTTATTAGTTCCTTTTACACGGGGGACAACAAATCTTGCGGTATAGTGTTGGCTACAAGTGAGGACGCGAAAAACAGGCTCTACTTTATAACTAGGAAACGGATTTGTTGTCGTTGTCTTTTTAGCGTCACTTAATGCCACTAAGGCTAATCGGACGATGCTACAGTGGGAGTCCTAAATTTTGCCTCTCTAGGTCTACTTAAGATAGGGATCTTTAACGAGTACCTGACTTTGCACAGGCTCTGGATCTCCATTTTTTCTAGTTTAGTATTTGTCTAGTATATAAGGTTTTACTTTCGGTATGTTCATGTCGTTTTTAGTGTGATTTGAAAAAAAAATAAACAGGTTGATTGATTGAGCTTTCGACAAATTTTGGATTGTGAAATACGTATTTTGTTAATGTTGACGTGTTTTACGAAACTATACTTACCAGAAACGGTTAAGTTAACTTAGTTGTATAGTAAGTTGCAAGGTCATAGTGCATAGCAAGTTGGAAGGTCTGTAGTCCAGGAGATTTGTACCGTCTGGTTTTTTTTTTTTTTTTCCGGCTTGTTTTTAAAAAATGTGTTCAATTATGTTTTTAAGAATAAGTGAGTCTTTTGTTTATGTACAGTCCAATGCATCGTACGAAAAATGTTTGGGGTACCTAAGTACTTGGGTAGATGATTTTTACAGTTAGACTACTCATTTTTCTTAAAGAGAAGTTTCGTGGCTAGATTTGTTGGGATGATTTTTATTTTTCATTTTTCGAACCACTTTACTTGTGTGGAGGGATGGTTATGAAAGTGGATGAAATTGTTGAATTTTTGTGCGTGCCGTGTCTTCTGGGAAGCCATAGATTATGGTGGGGGATGTTCAGGGATATCTAATGTATAAATTGAATAGAGAAAAGGGCTTAGGAAACTACCATGAGGTATACCTGCAAGCTGAGGAAAGAGGGAGGAAAGGGAGGAATCAACAGAAACACAGAAAAATCTATTCAGAAAGAAAGATTGAAAAATCAGGAAGTAAGTAGATGAAATGTGCTGTTTTTATTTGCACTATCATTATTCCATAAGCAGACATTATACCGTAAGCACTACCATAATCTGTCAAAACTTTCCCAATGTCGAAAAAAACTGCAGAACAGTAGTCTTAAAAAAAATAGTTATTTCTCTTCTTGTCTTCGCTGTCGATCTCGGGTTGTACCTTGACGTAAATTTTAATAATAATCCAATAATGATTTTTCAAGTGCGATACATATTTGGATATTCACCCAGACAAAAGTCATACATAAAATAATCATAGCAGACATATAAAAAAGCTACTAAACAAACGATATGGATTATTATCAAGATTACTTTGAACACGCGGTAAAATACCTTAACTAACAGACATATAACGATAGGTTAAATGATGGTCAGGATTTTCAGTTTACAATGATTTTATTGTGGTATGCCAACGTTTCGATCCAACTTGTCGATCTTCATCAGGGCTAAAAGGAAACAAATATATGAGTATCTATGCTAGAGGGTGACAATAAATGGATACATTACAGAACTGATAATAATATAAAAGATGGTGTAACATGAATATTAAAATAAGTTCATCCATCTGGAAAAAAATAACCCGGTAAATTACAAAACAGATGAAGAGATAATTTCATCCACTTATTCTAACATCTTCCGCATCCTCAAATCCTAGTTTTGATTTCATAGGTACAGCAATTATCTCTGTACCTCTTGTACTATTATTATTTTTTGTATTGTATACTTCTTTCTGTATACTTTCCTATTTTTTATGCATTGTTACATTATGTATTATCTCATTTTTATGTTATTATTGAGTCCAGACACAACTATTTGAATACAGTACCATCTATTTTGTTAGTTTCTTAAAATGTTTTTGTTCACTCAGTTGTCATGTGCCTTCCTTTCAAAAGCGTTGGATTTCCCCGTCATAAACCTTTGAAGTCGGCAAACTAACCCCCTACCACTACCTCTCATCTTATTTTTACCTTTAGTCTTAGTATACACCTGGACTCAGTAGGTAAATATCTGATTCTATTTTATCTTTTTAACCAGCCACTTATTTTAATATTCATGTTACACCATCTTTTATATTATTATCAGTTCTGTAATGTATCCATTTATTGTCACCCTCTAGCATAGTTACTCATATATTTGTTTTCTTTTAGCCCTGATGTAGATCCACAAGTTGGATCGAAACGTTGGCTTACCACAATAAAATCATTGTAAACTTAAAATCCTGACCATCATTTAACCTATCGTAATTAAAGAACAGTTGGCTATCTCTCACCTCTACTAACAGACATATATTACAGTACATTGTAGTAATTAGACCTCTATAGTGCTGCCTACCAGTTTATTTTAACTGTGTTAAACTTCCCTTCTCAGACACGGTACGGTATCTAGGCTCCATGTTAGACAGAAGAATGACGTGTAACCTACATACTAAACTGAAACGATAAGGGCTTAACCGACGATTTGGCCATCTGTATAGACTGCTGAGCAGGAAATCACAACTTTCAACAAACTACTTATCTACAAAACTATTTTGAAACCTATCTGGACCTAGGGCATCGAACTGTGGGGAACAGCTAAACCCTCTGACATCAAACGCATCCAACCCTTCCAGTCCAAAATCCTCCGAACAATAGTCAATGCTCCTTTCTATGTATCCAACAAAACCCAACACCATGAACTTAATATCCCGTTCGTTTAAGAACTAATCCCGAAGAAATTCTCCAAATTCCATACCAACCATACCCATCATCCTAATCTTAGTGCTCAATCCCTATCCAGCTCCACTCATCCCTACAACCCTCCTCGAAGGTTTAAACGACAGTGGCCACGTGACCTTTTGTAAATATGTAGATACTGGAGTTCTGGCAATGACCAGATTCTTCGCTCAAGTCAGGTCTGCTTGTGGCTATTGCGCCCTCGCTCAGCATCCACTTCCTTTAATATCAGTGATACATCTGAGAGAGAAGCGCGGGGATCTCTTGTGGTCCTGCTTTTCCCTCCTCCGTGGGGGGAAATCCTGCCTCCGGATTATCCGGCCTGTTTGTAAATAGTGTATGAATGTGATTAAGATGTTTTTTTTTTTCTTTACTTGAGTTGATTATTTTATATTATTTATTTTTTGTATATATTTTTATTTTTTTAAATATTTTGTAAATAAAGTATGAATGTGGTACATTAACAATATTACCAATGTCTCGAAATGAGACAGAATGTAATAATAAAAATAAAGAATTTTTATTATAAAAAAAAAAGACTTCTATAGGTTTTAAGTTCGGGATAGAACTATGGGCACTGCAAAACCATCAAATATCCAATTAATCCAATCATGAGTATTAAGGGAGATAGTAGATGCACCGTATAATCTGACTAATGAATTACTTTACAAAGATCATTACATTCCTAAATTCATAAATTAGTTATTGTTTGATGTTGAAGACTCAAACAGAAACCCGCAGTAGTTCGGTCACTCGGGCTGGAAGACCATCTTGATCTGGCTCGTGTTCAAGATATCTCTACGAGCATCAGTCTTCCTCATTCCAGGTGTGACCATCGTCCTGCATGTTCGTCGTAACAAGCATAGTCTGAATAGTCATATTCTTCGAACATTTCAAAATTCAGTTGAATAAAAAAAAGATTCCAATCTTTTAACTAAACTAAAAAAAGAGAAATATAAATCAGCAAAGGACAGAACAAAGTTCTTACGTTACACACATGCAGTCCAAAGAGACAAAAACATTAGTATTAAAAGACTAAATAAGACTAACATGACATTATATCAAACTACCAGTGGATCCTTGGGAGGGGGGTAAGCATGTGGGAACGGAAATTCTAAAAAAACTGTCATTATAAAAAAAAAAAAAAAAAAAGATTCCTTCGTACTTTAAATAAACGCCTAATTATTACGTTCTGGTATGTTAAACATATTTTAAATAACCTCTCTCGGTGATTCACCTCTCATTTAACCTACATGGGTGATTCTCGAAATATGGGCAAGTTTCAGCTGTTAAAATGCCCTGTTATCTTATATATGTTATATATCGCGTCGCGGTGGCTCACTAGATACAATGAGTTGAATTAATCATATCCTATTATTTTTTATAGTAAAATCAAAAATATCTGATAAAGATAAGAACGTTTCAGCTACTTTAAAAACCAACGGGATTTAAAATAGAACTTTATGCCAAATTTAAAATTGTTTGGTAAAGAATCTAGTTGGGTTAAAGTTTTTATTTCTTACATCTTATATTTGACCTTAGTGTCACATGTAAAAGGAACTAATAAAGAATATGATGGGAACAGGGTTAAGTATAATCACAATAGACCATTAGCAAAAATGTATCAAATTAATCTTTTGCCATAATATATATTAATTAAATTCAGAATACAACACATGATAATATGAGATATTGAGGAGGTTATACTAATAGGAGTACAATGATTTTGGTTAATCTGTCTTTTGCTAAAACAAATAGATTTGATGTTTTCCCCACACGTGAAAAGGCGACACGGATTTTCCTAGTCCAAGCCGGTAAAAATAGGTTTATGCTAACCCTCCCTTAATATCGAAAGAAAATTAAGTGTTGTGTCAATAAATCAACTTACACCCCCATATTTTGGAAATTCATAGAATTTACAAATAATCACACTCAATTGTAGTATGTAAGCATTCAATTTGCAAACAAAGAAAATCCTATCCTATAAGTTGGACAAACCACACACAATGAGCAAAATTTCATCAAAATCGATTGGGTAGTTTCTGATTTTACCTCCGATAAACATCGGGACACGAGATCTTTGAATATATAAAGATGTTATGTTAATTATGTTTGTAACCACAAAACTGGAAAAGTGACAGATTGATAAACTTGAAACTTTACACAACATTGCTTTTTAGTCAAATAATAGCCAGATTTACTTTGTATGCTAGTATATTCAATGGAAAAAATAATGTATATTCAATGTAATGAAGAAGGGAAAAACATTTATTTTCCATCTTTTGTCCATTATTTTTGTACGAAATAATAGTTTTCTTTCTTCCCTAAAAATCTAAAAAGAAATCACTGAAACAGTATAATTATTAATACATGGGTATTAATTGAACTGAAGCTTTCAAAATTTGTTTATTAATTCTGCATTTGATACAAAATCGAACGATACCATAAGTTATAGAGAGATTATTTTTCATCATAGAAAAAAAAAATTTATATTTTTTCCAAGCTGTAAAACAGTCTTCGAAAAATTGCATGAGCAAAAATCTCTCTCCAACCAGCCTATTAAAATATATATATCAATAGGAAGAGGAGAAAATTATCTATCTAATGATGAAATAATATTAGTGGGTTATTGGCCTATAAGAGATTTATGTATGGGTATAGTATGGGCAGTATAGGGCTTCAATGGAAGCCTTGAAGTCACAAAAAAAAAATGTCTATTTGAATCTAATACAGTAGCTGGAACATATTTAAATATTCAAGTATAATGCTTACCCTCTTTTATATAATTATCAGTTTTGTAAAGTATTAATTTAATTGTTATCTTCTGGGATAGATACTCATATATTTGTTTTCTTTTAGCCCTGATGAAGATCCACAAGTTGGATCGAAACGTTGGCTTTTAAAAATAATAAAGTTTTAACTGAAAATCTTGACAATCATTCAACCTATTATTATTATTGTGCGGCAAAGATTTTTTCGACAACGCTCATGCTTGTCATTCTCGAATTGCCGACATCCGTGAGGTCGAAGGGCAAGGTAGGGAAGATGATAAAAATACATGTAGTACAAGTGTATAAGTGTTCATAAAAATTTTTATTAGGGTATTTCATTTTTATTTATGTTTTTGTATTTTCATCGATATCAGGAGTAAACGACCATTAGAAATCGATAAAACTCCTCCGCAATAAATTTCCAGGGAGCAGTACTCCAGGAGAAGGTGTACTTCCGCGTCCCGTCACCTCATCCTTGGACGGCAGCGAATCCTCGGCGCCTTTCCCTAACGGAGGATCCTTGGACCCAGCTCACACGATACACTTTACTATTATGCAAACTCTGCAATCGCTTTATGTTAATGCGTAAAGATTCTTCGGGCTAGGGTTTCCCATCCGGCCCTCCCGATGATATCTTACAATATTATCGGCATCTGAGTCTGCGCGATCAAGGTTTCACTCTTGGAGATCAAACAGATTACCTGGAAGTGTTAGTACAAACAGGAGAGTAATCATTTGGATAGATACAGCAGTTCCACCTAGCTAGTTTATATACCAGGTGTGTAAAAATGAAACCGGAATTTTTCAAATAGCAAATAAGAGTTGATTGTGTAAAAATGATACATACTTTTTTATTCGAAGTACTGTCCTTCGCTATCTATGCATTTTTCCCATCATTCAGGCAATTTGTGGATTCCCCGCCAAAATAATGCTTCCTCTTCTGAGTCAAACCAATCACTTAACCAATTTCGTACATTTTTATAAGAAGTGAACTCAGCTAGTGCGTGTCCCATCGATGCAAATAGGTGGTAATCGGATGGGGCCAAATCTGGTGAATAAGCCGCCGAATAAGAATTTACCAACCAAACACTTGGATCGTTTCCTTGGTCCGTTTAGCCGAATGTGATGGGGCATTGTCATGGAACAAGATCACTTTGTGTGTCCTTTCTTGATATTAGGGACTTTTTGGCGCAATCTTTATTCAAATTTATCATCTGTTGTAGGTAGCGTTCCGTATTAACAGTTTCCCCAGGTTTCAGCAGCTCATAATAGGTAACACCCATCTGATCACACAGAGCATTTTCTTCCTCCCCAAGCGATGCCGATGGTTCACCAGGAGTTACCCAGCATTTTTTACGCTTAGGCTTCTCAAAGTAAATTCACTTTTCATCACCAGTCATAATTTGATGAAGAAATGACTTTTTTTCTGTACCTGCCGACCAGCATTTGCCATGAGGTTTTTCGAGCTTCCAGCTGTCTGCCATTCAGTTGGTGAGGTACCCATTTTCCGACCTTCTGGATCTTTTCCATGCCTTTCAAACAAATGGAGATGGTGTCACATGTAATAATTGTCCAACAAACGCTTTCGAATCAGCGTTTTCAAAGTTTTTTTTTTGTGGTTTTCCACGGTCTTTGTTTCTTTTATCGAAATCCATCTTTAAATTTTTTGAACCAATCTAAACATTGAGATTTGCCTAGGGCATGCTCCCCGTAAGCTTCAACAAGCATCCTATGTGATAATGCTCCAATTTTTTTCAGAAGGAAACGGAAAATAAATGCTGTCCGCAAATCTTGATTTGTTGGCACAAAAGTCGGCATCTTCAACGCTACTAAAAACACGGTTATAGAATGAAACTGATGTTGGTATCAATTGGATCTCTTGATTACATGTAGGCAAAAGCAGATAACACCACTGACGGATTAGTTAGAAGATTATATTGACTGCTAACTCCTATCATTGGCAAATTCCGGTTTCATATTTACACACCTGGTATCTATGACTGAATTTCACTAAAATAAATTATGAGGACACTGATGATCATATGGTTCCTTCAGGACTAGGATGATTGATAATCAGGATATTCTGTCAAAAGTTTTTCTTTATTTGGATAGCCAACGTTTAGATCCAAACTTGAGGATCTTCGGCAGGGCTAAAATGAAGACAAATATATAAGCAACATGTAAAGTACCTATGCTAGAATATGAGATGAGTTGCAATAAGAAGTAATAAAATAACTCAAACAAAATCCAACTGATGGTATGTTTACATGATATGGGAATCATTCCAATTCACATCAACATACTTTTTTTACTTTCACTTACCTATATATGAAATATATAGTGAGTGGAAGTATTGCGATCGTGAAAAATTTAGACGGAAATACACGTTTTGGGGTCCCCTGAGTCCAAATAACCAAGTCCCGCGAAATGGTCTGTGTGTCTGTGTGTGTATGCGTGTGTGTGTGTGTGTGTGTGTGTGTGTGTGTGTGTGTGTGTGTGTGTGTGTGTGTGTGTGCGCGTGTGTGTGTGAACAGACTAGCTCAAAAACTACAAACCGTGCGAACCTGAAATTGGGTATTTAGTTTATGTATATGCCCGCGATGTGACAGCAAATATTTCATCAAATTTTTTTAAAGGGAGGGGGTACTTTATTTAATAACTTTTTAAGTTTTTTCGATTTGCTCAAAAGCGGCTCTAACGATTTTGATGAAACATAGTATATGATGTATTAATATACTCGAGATACAACTATAAAAATTTCATCAAAATTGATCAACCGCAGGGGGGACGTTACTTAATAAATTTTGTATTTTTTTCACGTGTTTTATTTATTTACTCAAGAACGGCCTTAACGATTTTGATCAAACTGGGTATTTAATCTATTAATATAACCGAGATATGACTGCAAAAGTTTCATCAACATTGATAAAGCGGAGAGGTCACTTTACTTATTAAATTTTGTATCATTTTCACGTGTCTTTTTTAATTAATCAAAAATGACTTACATGATTTTGATCAAATTCGCCACGTTCAATGAAATTAAGGTGTTCTTTAATATCAGGTAAGCAATATCGTTATTAAAATGTTCTGAGGGGGCTTAATTGGGGTAGGGGCCTTTTTTGTTTTCTTGTATTGTACCCTTGTTTTGGTTTACATAGAAAAATTAAATATCTCTCATTACGCCTAAAAATAAGAAATGGCTAAATATGAAATATGAGAAAATCAAGTAAACATATAGAGGAGAAAAAAAGAAAAATATTCCGTAACTCATAAAATATGTTGATGTTTAAAAATACGCATGCGGCGGAGTACGCCTTTAATGACAGACCACTGTTCATAATTAAAGCCGTTCTGTTTCATGGTAAATAAATGAAGTTTTCAACAACTATGAACATAGAGAATTATAAAATCAGACCACTTGGAGTATTATGCTTGCATTGCCGGATTATCACAAGTAAAACCTTTATTTAATAATAAAAAAATTAGTGTTTTTTATAGAGCAAATAAAACCAAAAATAAGAAATTAATGTGGAAAAATGTGTCTTTGAGAAGTGGCAATTAACAAAACACATCAATTTCTAATCTAAGTAAGTTGGTAAGTGAAAGTTGTGTGTTGCGCGCACGCCCAAGATTTTTTTTTTGTGCATTGCATAATGCCGATAACCAATACTACTTCCAATGGGTTCCGGGTCACGTGGGCCTATCGGAAAACGAGCAGGCAGACAAAGCAGCTAATCGAAGTCAGACTCACCGAGATAACGCTAAGATCCCATTATTAGGCACTATCAGAGTAGTGGGAGGAACAATAATAAAAGACGCAGCAATTTTACGATTGGCAATATTCCTCGAAAGGTATTTACCACTAATTTACCACTAAGACGTGCACCAGAAGGTAACTCCGATTCCATGGTTCTCGACCCTTAAACGTCATGTCAACCGTCCAAATTAGTTAAGCTGACGAGATTAAGAATATATCATGGCAGAACGAATGAATTCCTAAAATTAATGGGTCTAGTTAAGAACGGTGATTGCCCAAAATGCCTATGCCCTGAGGATCCAAGACACATTGTGTTCCAATGTAAAAGGTTTGAGAAACAGAGGAGAATTAGCCTGGGATCGCGGATCATAGATGACGGTGAGGAAATGCTACGATCAATAAATAAAGACACAGCCGTTAAATTATGCAACTTTCTCAACGAAATAAAATTTCCGATATAAAGACGTGCGGTCGTTTAAGTCATTACCCCTTTTTTTCATTTTTATTATTATCTCTATAAAAAAAAAAAAAACTTTTATCATAATTAGTCGGTAAGCATTTTGTTATAGGCTATTTTAATTAGTTTTTAAATTCTATAGGAACAGTTTGGCGAAATAGGATTATAACAATTATAACAATAACAGTAGGACGATAACAAATCTTGACGACAAAAAAAAAAAACATACTTTTCTACCTTACCATCTCAGATTTTAATGAACTTTGGAAAATAGGATACCTTCTTGAAGACTAAAAAAATAACAAACTTCAGCTCAATATCTCACACGGTTTTCAAAATATAGCTATATAAACTCATATAAAAACAGACAACTTTGACAACTGTCGCATCACTTGTAAATTAAAATTGCAGCTCTTCTAGGCAAGGTTATTATTATCTAGCTATTTTTTTCTTGAGCATTGGATTTTAGTTTCTTATACTAAGTAGACATGGAAAGATACAAAATACTACAATGCTACAATCCTTTGAAAAATGACAAGCCTTCTGCAAAAGAAAAAAAAAAATACTATGAAGTGTGACAAAATGGATGTGCCAAATCACAATATCCAGAACTAGACAATGTTTAAGAGATTTGTGACAAGTTTAGGAAAGAAATTAGTTTGATGAAATAGGCTACAGTTTGAGAAGCTTAATAGCTAATGATTTGTTTCCATCAACAAGCAAAACTCACATATTTCATTTATTATTTTAAGCATGAACCCATTGCTGTCCCATCATAATTTTTGTAAAACTTATTAATGACTACCTTATCAACTCTTCTAAATGTTTTCAAATTTTTAAATAGTGCTCTTTTTGAGAAATTCAAATTTGAAATTTTGATTAAAATTTTGAAAAACGAATTTCCTCTTAACCCCTATTGAGTTGCATGTTATAGCTCATAGATTCAGCTTTCAAATGACATTAATTTAAACTCTCACAGAAAAATCTCTTAAAGTCTCTCTCTTACTTAAAAATCTCTCTCTTAAAAATCTCACTTAAAAATCTCTCACTCTTAAAAACTTGCACAGAAGAACTGCAATTTTAATTTTGATGATGCGACAGGTCAAAATTGTGCGTTTTTCAATGAGTTAACATAGCTATATTTTGAAAATCGCTTGAGATGTTGATCTTAAATGAGGAATTTTTTTAGCCTATAGGAAGGTATTCTATGTATCAAATTTCATTCAAATCTTCAATGGAGATGTTGAGGAAAAAAGTGTGTTAGTGTGACATGGGACTCATGAGTACTTATGTAATCTAATAAATATATAAAATATAGTAAAAATATGTATGAATACTTGAATAAGTAGATCATTAACAAAGCAGGTAAATATTAGATTTGATTTTATCATCTTGATCAGCTAAAAATTTCATAAGCAACCATGTCATGAAATCATTCCATCAGCTGTATTTTGTTTCCATTATTTTGTTATTTCTTATTTTTACTATTAGTAATTATTCTCATTTTCTAACATCGATACCACACCTGGGCAAAAAGTATTTTAATTTTTATTTTAAAATACATTATTTCAAATAGCAAGTATTTAAAATAAATTTGAATAAAATGCATTTTAACCTCAAATCATTTAAAATACTTTTCGATAAAATTATTTTAAATGCAAAATAAAAAAAGTATTTTGTATTTTAAATAAAAAAAAATTAAAATGAAAATACAAAATACTTTTAAAACATATTAGCTAGTGCATTGTAATTAATTAATAAATAAATATGTTTTTAAATATTGCAATTGATTGATATATCGAAAGTTTTTTTTAATTTTTTTCGGTTGTCTTTGCTTGGTGTAATGTATCTGGACTCAGATCATCTTCGCTTTCGTTTTGTAGAAATTATTAAATTAATTTTTTTTTCTACAGATCCAATCTGATTCGGAACCTATTTAAAATAATAGGGCTACCCATTAGACTATTCGCTACCCATGCACCATCCAAAGACCTCCGTCCAATAGGAATTTCGGCAAATCAGCTCTAACGCAATCCTCCCACCTACTTCTCAGCCCTTACTTCCCTCTGACGTTTTCCATTCGTCACCGCGCTTATTAATTTCTATGGGATTCGTTCACCACTGTGTTGCAATTTTTGCAACTTGCTCATCATTCAATGTTAGCATGTCCGTTTTGCATTCTTAAAGAACCGCAGGAGGAATAATTTTTTTCTAAACTCCAATTCTTAAGTTTTAAGGAAGAAGGCGTGAGCTAATTAATTTCGTTAATGGCTAGCTTTTCTTACCTCTAATCTTGCCTGAATTTCCTCTCCAATTTCGAACGACCGTCAACCTCTCGGAAAAATAATGACCGATTACAACTTTATTGAATGCATCAGTCATACATATTTCTACTAAGTTTACTAACTCTGTTAGTGTTGTCTCCAGATTGGGATCCTGTTTATACCTCCGTGTATGGCTCTAACATAGTTTTTGATTTTTTACTATCGAATAAACCGGTAAAAAGTCCATAATGAACCCCCCCCCCCCCATAAAAATCCTATTTATTGTAAAAATTATGAAAATTGTTTATGAATAATGATGAATGAAAAATTATGAGGAATTGGCCTTGTTATTTGACTTACGAACAATCTTTGTTTAAAAAAAAAAGTATTTTCATTTGTATTTAAAATAATGTCCAGGTCTGATAGATATTTTACATGGTGCTCAGAAGAACATTGAATTTTAAAGATCGGTCGACGAATAAGGAAGAAATTGATGATGATCATTAGATCTCCCGGAAAGTGTCAGTAATTGGTGCAATTACCCTAACTGAAACCTCGAATAATTGAAGTATTGCTGTGTTTTTTTAAATAATATACTACTCGGTTCAAAAACATAAAAGTTAAATAACAAATAAAATTTATCTTCTCAGTGGTCACCTCAGGTGTTGTGGTTAGCATTACAAACAACAATACTAAAGGTCGCTTGCTCGCGTCCCGCGGTGGCCCTCGGATTTTTATATGAAGTAAAAAATCCTTCGTCGTCCCTCTTATAGGACGTACAATGGAGGTCTCGAGCCTGTGCGATATCATGTACTCGTTAAAGATCCCTATCCTAATTATACCTGGATAGGCAAAATTTAGGACTCCCACTGTAGCATCGTCCGATAAGCCGTAGTAGCATAAAAGGGACGTTATACATACAAACTACAAATTTATCTTCTTCTATCTAATTAACTATAATAATTTATTTGACGAATTTACTCAACTTTGTTCATTCCCTTATAAATAATCCTGGATTTTTTTTTAAAAAATATGATGTTCGATAATTCACCTGGCTTCGATCAATAAAATAGGCTCCCACAGCAGGTGCATTATCGATTAGTCACTACATCGATTACTTAGTATCGAAGGGCCTGGCTGATGAACATTAATCAACAGCAGGTGGAAAACAATTACAAAACAAAAAAAAAAGAAGCAGATTCGAAAAAAGGAAGGAGCCTAAGGCGCCCATCATCAGTTACTTGTCATAGCATATTACCCTGTCTGTCTGTCGACCTCAACCTCATAATATCGAATTAGCTTTATTTTATTTTTATTAAATTCTCTCTCTCTCTCTCTCTCTCTCTCTCTCTATATATATATATATATATATATATATATATATAACTACTTTTTTTTTGTAGGTTTTAATCGTTCATCTTTCCTTATTTTTTTTTTCGGGTTTTCATTTGTTTTTCACTCTATTAGAAAAAATCTGGTGCGTGCGCGCAACACACAACTTTCACTTACCAACTTACTTAGATAAGAAATTGACGTGTTTTGTTAGATATCATTTCCCAAAATCACACATTTTTCTACATTCATATCTTATTTTTATTAATCGTTAAAGCCGTTTTTGAGTAAATAAAAAACCCCGTGAAAATGATACAAAATTTATTAGGTAAAGTCCCCCCTTCGGTTGATCAATTTTGATGAAATGTCGGCTATCACATATTTGGCATATACATTCATCAAATACCCAGTTCGGTCACAATCGTGAAAGCCGTTTTTGAGTAAATAAAAAAAGCACGTAAAAATGATACAAAATTTATTAAGTAAAGTGCCCCCTGCGGTTGATCAATTTTGATGACATTTTTACAGACATAGCTCGGGCATATAAGTAGATCAAATACTAAGTTTAATCAAAATCGTTAGAGCCGTTTTTGAGAAAATCAAAAAAACACGTGAAAATGTTACAAAATTTATTAAGTAAAGTCCCCCCTCCGGTTAATCAATTTTGATGAAATTTTTACAGTCATATCTCGGGCATATAAATACATCAAATACCCAGTTTGATCAAAATCGTTAAAGCCGATTTAGAGTAAATAAAAAAAACACGTGAAAATGTTACAAAATTTATTAAGTAAAGTCCCCCCTCCGGTTAATCAATTTTGATGAAATTTTTACAGTTATATCTCGGGCATATAAATAGATGAAATACTCAGTTTAATCAAAATCGTTAGAGCTGTTTTTGAGAAAATCGAAAAAAACCTAAAAAGTTATTAAATAAAGTACCCCCTCCCATTGAGCAATTTTGATGAAATTTTTGCTGTCACATTGCGGGCATATACCTACACTAAATACCCAATTTCAGGTTCGCAAGGTTTATAGTTCTTGAGCTAGTCTGTTCACACACACACACACACACACACACACACACACACACACACACACACACACACACACACACACACACACACACACACACACACACACACACACAGACCATTTCGCGGGACTTGGTCATTTCGACTCAGGGGACCCCAAAACGTGTATTTCCGTTGAAAACCGGAAGTCGAAATTTTTCACGATCGCAATACTTCCACTTACTATATATTACATATATAGGTAAGTGAAAGTAAAAAACAATAAAAATTTTCAATATATATTTAAATATTTCTTTCCGATGATTTATGTCAATCATCATTTTTCTCCGAATAAACAATCATTGGTTGCAAAAAACGATGTTTATCTATTGATACCCATCCTTAACAACGTGGTAACAATCCTTAATGACGATTACTTCGTAATTTAATTCTTAAGACTTGAACTACCGTTGGCATTAATTAATTACATATAAAGAAAATGGTTGAATAAAATCCCCTCATTTTCGGTTCAATTTAAAAAAAAAATTTCCTAGAGGACACCAAGTTAGATGTTTGTACAGTTTGAGGGAAAGTCTTAGGTTTCTTCAAAACTTTCTTGCAATTAATTTTTATCCTCCATTTTAAAATCTATTCTTATTTTTTTCTGTGCTAGTTAGTAGTAAATACTTATTTTATTTTTATCTTTTAGCCCATATATCAAATGCATTAACCTTAACGTCCACACGAAACTCTCGTGATTCTATCACGGGATTATAATGGCAATAAAGTGTGATAAATTATGAGGTATATCACATAAGAATATGAGGATCTGATATCCAATATCAGGAACATCCACATAGTAGTATCAGATTATTAGAAATTAAAAGTATATAAGTAAATATTTTCTTAAATAATTTATTTTTTGAAGAGAAAAGATTTGGCTCCGCCGGGAGTCGAACCCGGGTCTCCTGTGTTACATGCGAGGATGCTAACCGCTACTTTCTCTTCAAAAAATAAATTATTTAAAAATAATTAAAAATTGGTGGTCAGCCACAATTGAAGATTGGATTAATTAAAATAATTTAAAAAATTGACTTAAGTCAATAAATATCATAAATTGGACAAAATTTGTCCACCTCCCGCTACTACTCACAAAACTTGTGAGATAGGGGGAGTAGGTATCAGTGAAGAGGAAGGATTTGCTCTGCCTTGAGCCGAGCTCTGTGATGTAGCGGTTAGCATCCTCGCATGTAACGCAGGAGACCCGGGTTCGACTCCCGGCGGAGCCAAATCTTTTCTCTTCAAAAAATAAATTATTTAAAAATAATTAAAAATTGGTGGTCAGCCACAATTGAAGATTGGATTAATTTAAATATTTTCTTAGTACTACTTCTTTCACACCTTCTAAGGGTGGCATTTCATGTGGATATGTAATGGCCATCAAAGCTGACAAGAATTCTTCCTTTTGTTTCGACCTGATTTTGTTTTGAAATCTAGCAACAATATCCCAACACTCATTCAATGATATTAAACATACTATTCCAAGACATGAAAAAACTATGTAGGAAAGGGTACAAAAATAATGTAACACTTATATGGATTAAACAATTTATTTATTTTCAAAGAAAATAATAATTTACAATGTAACACAATTAATTGAAACACACATAATCAAAACAGGCTACAAAAATTATCACTTTGTAACAAAAAATAACCATATGACTTGAGCTTCATAACTAACTCTACAGTCCATCGCTCCTTATATCTAGTCCTAAGAAGAACAGCCTGGAAGTTTCGATGCCAGCGTAGATGGTCCTCGAACATCGTAGCAACAAACATGTACTATGACAGTTTGTTCCAACTGTTAGTTTCTGCCAAGGACAGTTCTAGAACTATTCCAAACCATATGTTTTGTTTTTCTTTCACGTTACAATAATATAAACAACGAGCAAATCCAGCCACGCGTTGCTGTGGCTCAGTAGCTATATCCTATTCTTTTTAATACAGTTGAATCAAAATTCACTGATAAAGATAAATAAGTTTCAGCTAATTTAAAAACCAACGGGATTTAAAATAGTACTTGAGGCCAAATTTAAAATTGTTTAATAAAGTATTTAGAAGGGTTAATGTTTTTATTGTTAAACGGAAAAGGAACTATTAACAAATATAATTGGAATAATGCTTAATGCAATCAAAATAGACAGCGAATATGTACCGAATTGATCTTTTACCATAATACATATGTATTAATTAAATTCAGAATATAACACATGGTTCTACCTGAAAAAGGTTATGAAAATTTCTCAAAGCATGTGAAAAAACCACATGTTATTACAGTACTACTTATCAAAACAAAAAATTTAATGTTATGTATGAGATAATTTATAACATTTATAATAAGAATTTACATTTTTCTTTATTATTCGAATTCACAATTTTTATTTATTCTAGTCCTAATAGGCGCACTATGATTTTGGTTAACATGTATTTTGTTAAAACAGATTCAATGTTTTCCCCACGCGTGAAAAGGCGACACATAATTGCCCTTGGGGAAAACACGGATTTTCCAAGTCCAGGCTGGAAAAAAGGATTTGACAACTGGATGCTTCCCACCCTAATTAGGAAAAAAAAATGAAGTGCTGTGTCAATAAATCAACTTACACCGCCATCTGTTAGAAATTTGTAGAACATGCAAATAATCACACTCAATCGTAGTATAATAAGCATTTAATTCGCAATAAAAGAAATATTGAGGCCAATAACCGAAATATAAACTATCCTATCTTTTAAGTTGGACAAAACTATACACAATGAGCCAAATTTCATCAAAGTCGGTTGAGTAGTTTCTGAGTTTACCTCCTTACGAAAAACATAGGGACACGAGATTTTTATATATATAAAGATTATTATTGTACATAAATAAAGTATAGTAGTAAATATAAGGTGGTACAAGCTGTACATACCAAAGTACAAGCGATTTAAGTACAAGAGGGTGTGTGGAATTGATGTTGCCAAGACCCAGCTGGTATTTGGGCAATGCAACGATGCAAAACCCGTTTGGGGGTTTTGATTTCGAGTTGACCTGGTAACCTTATCCAAAGGAGAGGCACATAACTTTTTTGATTTATAGATATTTCATTCCGTTTTAAAATTCTCATTTCGTGAATTATACACTTAGAGATTTTTACCAAGTCCACCAGACACATAATTTATTGTGAACAACACTGCTAGTTACAGGAATGGGACAATGAAGAAACATCGATGTTTCTGAAAAAAAGATTTTTTGGGTTAAAAATCGATGTTACGCATCCGATGTTTTCCGACCATCGATGTTTGTGGGCCGATGTTAGCATCGATGTTTTTAGTAGTTGACCTTTTTTTCTTTTTTTATCAACAATAACGCAGTTGTTTCTGACAAAAACAAATATATTTTATTATCGATGTTAAGGACAAAAAAAAAAAATATGTTTTAACATCGATGTTTTAACAAAACCAAGTTGTTTTTAAAATCGATATTTTTGAGAAAAACAAAGATGTTTTAACATCGATGTTTTGGACAAAAACAAATATGTTTTAACATCGATGTTTTTTACAAAAATAAGAATATTATATATGCTCTTAACATCGATGTTTTAATTATAACAAAGATGTTTACAACATCAATGTTTCAAAAATAACAAGTTGTTTTTAACATCGATGTTTTGGATATAAACAATATGTTTTAACAATAACCCGGTTGTTTTTAAAATCGATGTTTTTGACAAAAACAAATATGTTCAAAACATCGATGTTTTTCCTTCGATGTCGCATCTCTACTAGTTACCTTGGCAACAGTGGAATAACATTGACTAATTAAAACATCTGTTAATTTTCAATTACTTAGTTTAGAGGCGTGCTAGTATGTTCTGCCCTACGTTGTTCCTCGATTTAATAGTTTCATACTGATATTATGGACGAACACACTATTTCTATCACTTTTGCTTCGCTTTGGTAAAATGGTTGTATATAGTGTGTATATTATTGCAATTCCTTAGTTTGAAGTTGAGTAGGTTATTCAGTTCATTTCTTTGTTATCACTATTTCTTTATTTCATAATTTTATACTAATTTTACTGTACACATTTTTGTAAACAGATTGCATGTAAACAGTAATGTCTGCTTATGAAGAAGAACCAGCCCTATCTCCCTGAGCATTGCATGGAAATTGTTTCACTTATGTTTATACAAATCTGGGTATGAGATCTTCTTTTACTTTTACTATGTATTTAAAAATATGGCTTAATAGCCAGGAGCTGAACAACATTATAACTATCTAGCATACCTAGGATTATATTATTCAAGAATTAACTTTATTTTACATTTTTATTTTCTTAATAAAATAATTTTATCATGTTAGATTTTTATTAGTCCCATAAGTAACTTTTTATGCCACCCAGTATTCAATGCAGTGCAATGCACCATAAAAGAAAAAGAAAAAATAAAGTTTTTTAAGGCCGACTAGATAATTTATTAATTTGATTTGTCAAGACAAAACAGATCTCAATAAAAAAATTCTTTACAACATAATTATGTAAATTTATTCACATGATTGTACATAGTTTACTGTTATTGCTTGAATTAAATCGCAATAAAGCCTGATTGGTCACAACTGATCGTAATTCGCCTCACAGAATATCTAAGCGTAGGGAGGCGAAATAATTACCTACATCAGAAGAAGTAGAACATTTAAATTAAAAAGAGATAAAATAAATAATTCAGAAATACATAAAGTAGCGAGTGTTTGTATACGTGTCACTTGTTTTATTCAAATTGATAAAAATTGAAAAGAAAAGAAAAATTATGATCCCTGACTGAATGTTGGAAAGAGGCCAAATGCGGAGAACAATAAACTTATGCATTGTAAGTCATATTTTTTCTTTCAAATTTATTAGGAATAAATTCAAAATTAAAATTGATATAATGAGTATAAATCACAAAAGAATGGCCTCACATAATAGACTCTAATTATTTTTGAAAAATAGTATTTGCACTGGCAAGATAATTGCAAAAAGGATTTTCAAGATAGTGGGGTTGGTTGGCAACAGTTTTCACTTTTTTGATTGTTCAGTCGTTCCTGTTAATATAATCCCAATAGGGTTTGTACCACTGTAAACTTTAAGTATTAGAGTACTTCAAGTATTTTTTCACCACATTATATTTAATACTGAGATCATAGAAAATTGAAGAATTCGTCAATTCAGAGTATGCCAACTAACCCCTCATGGTGGGGCAGGTTGGCCTAGAAGGTGGGGTTGTTTAGCCATCTCATCCAAGTACTGCCTGACACATATTATTGTTATTAAAAGCTGCACTATAATGGTATAATAATTTTGAATCGGTTTTTAACAGAAAATAGAATGACAATAGAAGAAGATAGAAGTTTAGACTTTCGTCACTTTCTGCATAAGAAAAATTGTTCTCATCCTCCTTGCTGGAACTAAAGACAATTGGTAGTTCCACCTTTGTTTATGTTTACCTTGCTTTTGTGAATTGCTACTGCGCCAACAAACCCCAGTTGAAGAGAGCCAAATAACACCACAGGAGAGATCATAAGAAAGATGGCTGCCAGGACAGGGGAGAACAATCAAACAAGACACTGGTTAATCGAAAGGTTAGGTTTTTCAAACGAGTTTGGTGCTGTGTGAACAGAATCGGATTCAAATGTTTTACCATGCCTTTAAACCAAATTTACTGAAAATATAATAATTTACTTACATGTTTTAAAATCAATCAATGAAGCACACTCTTCTCAACACTGTTAGCATCGGATTGAAAACTCAGGACAAGACTCCCGAGGTCGAGCGGGTGACATGGTACAATGGTGGGCCCTATGCCAACCAACCCCGCTCTCCCCTACCTGACATCTTACTGGCTCGGGACCTCCATTTTACGTCCTATCCGAGGGACAGCATAGCCAAGGATTTTTTACTCCCATTAAGCTTCTAGACATTCTTTTAACATTTTTCTGACGTTCCTTTTATCCATAATAAGTAAAAGCAAAATCGAGAACAGACGCTAGTTCCAAGTCAGCCGTATTTGTAATAAAAATTATTTTATTAAGGTGGATAGGTGCGGTAGGAAATCATTGTTCGCTGCAAGGTTCGAGGGATTACATGTTCGTTGGTAAGGTTCGTACAGTGTAAATGCACCTTTAGGAGTACGCTTTAATGGAGACAGTTCTGTCCCCATTCCACGGATTTTTTTAATATACTAATATACTGGCGAATATCCTTTGCGAAATTTCATTCAACTTAAAACCGTAATGACTATAATTTATATAATTTTTTAATAAAATATGAAATTTTATTTTAGGAAAAGAAAAACCTAAGAAAGTAATTTTATTTTTTTCATTTCTTCTTTTCAGTTTTCTAAATCTCTTTCAACGACTTAACTCCATCCAATGCTAATCAGCTAATTACATTTCCATTTTAGGAATTATCTGTACGATGCTTACAAGAACACCTTTTAAAGGCTTGATGCTAGTAATACTCACACACAGATAGGTCTTACAACCTTGTAGCTTAGTGGGAAACATTTTTTTATAACTTTTTAGAAAACGCTTAACTAAACTTTAAGGAATAGTTTAGACCATTTCCAATTTAAATTAGTCCGAAAATAAGTGGAGTGAATTAAAAACCACTTAGAATTTCATGAAGCGCAGTCTGTTTCTTCTAATAATACCTCTTGACAAAAACACTTTAAGCAAAGAAGAATTGTGAGCTATGAAAAAGCAACATATATATACTGGGTGTCCCAGACCTTGTGTAAAAAAAAATTGGGTAATACTGCATGTTAAACGGGGTAGAATGGCGCAAAAACGAGTTTCCTATCTCATTCTGTTGAGGAGATAGAATGTTTTTGTTTTTATTTTTAAAATCTTACTATTTTCTGAACAATGACAGTTTTCTTTACTTTGGTTTAGCGTAGAAACAAAAACGGTGATATTTTCTTAATCAGCATTAAATTTTCTATAATATGAGATGGGTCTGATTGTACAATTAACTGGTTAATAATATAAAAAGGGTAAGAATAATCTAAAATTAAAAAAAATCCTACATAAAAAATGTTGAATATAAATGCATCCTAAGTAATGGAGGACATTTTGAACACGCGCTGCAATAATCCATTTTAATATGGTTCTACAATAATAATATTATTTTTTATCTTCAACATTTTTTATGTATGATTTTTCAAATTTTAGTAGAGGAGATGAAAAAGTTAAATTTATTTTAAAGAAAATATTTTTTAAATTTGAACTAAGGAGTTTTTTAATTAAGATTATTCTTACCCTTTTTATATTGTTTAGAATTCATACATTGATCTTTCTAGTCTTAAAAACGTAAAACTAACTCTAACTCATGGGAAGTTCGGCATCCATTACTTTAGATGCAGGCTCAAGCGCGCTTCCTCATTGCCCCAGCAGTGACATTCTCTAGCGTGTTTTTTATCAGAAAAACTTCTTTTAGAATCAAAAGGTAAAGTGCAACTGTATCATGGTTTACCCCACTAAAAAGTTAACTAAATTCCGCAGTTTTTGGGAACTTTGACAGTTTCGAGGGTGCTCCAGTGGGGAGTGAGAAATTTTCAAAAACTATGAAAAATTTAAGTTTTAATAAATGCTTTGTATTTAGCGCGTTAAAAGTCCCACTGAATGTGGTATAAAACAACCAGACCCATTCAATATTTTAGAAAATTCAATGCTAATTAAGGAAATATCATCGTTTTTGATTCTACGCTAAACCAAAGTAGAGAAAACTGTAATTTTTCAGAAAAACGTAAGATCTAAAAAATAAAAACAAAAAAAAAAATATATCTCCTCAACTAATTCAGATTGAATACTCGTTTTTCCGCCATTCTACCCCGTTTAACATGCAGTTTTACCAATTTTTTTTTTTACACTAGGTCTGGGACACCCGGTATATATAGAGTATATACAGTAGGTGTGTTCAAACAAAGAAATACTAACAATTCTACACTAAATATTTCCTACAAATAGTTCCTATAAAAGCCGAAGGGTCGGAAAATCGAGGTCTCAAAGAAATTGAGAAAAACGCCTATCAAAAGGACATATATGACGCGTTAACCAAGATTGGCATGGCCCTGAGCAATATTAAACCCGTTGCTAAACTAACAATACCAAGTTGAGGTAGTGTTAGGCCACTAATCAATAGATCAATGGCTGAGGTTACCAAAACCTACCCGGTAGAAGTTCAGTCATCCTTTTTAAAATTAGTGGAAAAATATAGCAATTTCGAGTTAGTTTATACCGATGCATCAAAAAAAGGCGATAGTGTTGGCAGCGCTGTGAATCGTAAACACAATCAGCTCCTTTTTAATCAAACTACATTGAAATATGTGATGTAAAAAATAAAAACTTTAACTTTCCTATATTCCCTACCAAATACGTTTAAATGGTGTAATGCTCTATTCTCAGTCACGTTGAATTTTGATTAGCTGAAAGGTTTTCATCTTTATCAATGAATATTGGTATCACTGTATTTGTTTAAAAATATTAGGATATAACTACTGAGCCACAGCAACGCATGGCCGGGTCTGCTAGTAGTTCCTATAAAAGTATGGTCTCTTTCCCACTCATTCCATAAGTCAAAGTTTTTGTAATTTTTCAACTAGTTATTATTTGATTGAAAAACGCTTACAGAATTTATGTAAAAACAAAGGAATTTTCAATTTTTACCATTCAAAAGAGCACTAAATGATAATTATTGGTGTTACACACTTATGCGTAAATATTATACCGATTAAACGAGTTAACAAGGGGGCCACCTGTGGTATAGTGGTTAGCATGGCAACCTACAATACTAAAGGTCGCAGGTTCGCGCCCAGCGGTGGCCCTAGAATTTTTTAATGGGAGTAAAAAATCCTTAGCCATGCATTCCCTCGGATAGGACGTAAAATGGAGGTCCCGAGCCTGTGCGATGTCAGGTAATCGTTAAAGATCCCTATCCTAATTATACCTGGATAGGCAAAATTTAGGCCTCGCAATGTAGCATCTCCCGATTAGCCTTAGTGGCATAAAATGAAGTCAAAACAAACGAATTGATTAAACGAGTTAACAAGATCCGATCACATAAAACTTTGACTGCATTTTTTTTCACAAAATTATTATAAGGCACTTGGGATAAATTTTTTTACAGACTAGATAACCAGTCTGAATGGAAATTTAGTTCTGTATTAAATTGTAAAAAAAAAAACTAAAATTTTAATCTCTTCCTATTTAAATTATATAACATTTTTTCAATCAAAACAACTACTAGCTTAAAAAAACAAAAACAAAAAAAAAACTGCAATCAATCTAAAAGAATGAAAAGTGAGAATGATAAATTTTTGGAGGAAATTTCATTTAGAATTTTTGGTATATCGCTTCTTCAGAGTGATGATATTAGTTGTTCTGTATTTTGTTATTAATTTCTTTGATTTTAAATGCTACTGTCGAGATAACGCCGTGAATTCAAGAAAAGTCGATTTGTTAGTTTAGTTTGTTCAATTTCCTGATGTTTTAGAAAAAATTTAGATTTCTCAAAATAAATTCTTTCTAAAAGATTCCCGAATCAATTTTAATGTTTCAGATTAAAATGAATTACTCAGTTTTGATTTAGAGATGACAAATACACGAATTACCTTTCAATTTAATCGGATATGATTCGCCTCATATTACACCTAACGGTTTCTTTGTTCTTAATTTCTTTTTTTAAAATAAGTTTAATTTTTTTTTTTTATCATTGCTAGTGAAAGAGATACAGATAAAGAATAGAAGAGGAAAATGCATTAAGAAGAAGAAGAGAGAATAAAAATAAAATAAAAAATAAATAAAGCGTGAGATTAAAAAATAAAATAAAAGAAAACAAGGAGAGAAAGAAAGAGGGAGAGAGAGAGAGAGTAAGATGACAAACGGAGCGATGGTATGTAAAGTTATTAAAAGGCTTGAGGTGGCTGTGACCAGGTTCAATGACCGCCGAGGCCACACAAGGACTCCACGGCCTCCCCTCGTCCAACTGGGTTACAGGAACACACGCTACGGAGGTTCCTCTCATCGCCGAACAAGGGTATGCCAGGAGTATTGCGTTTTCTGGGATATAGCAAGGACATTGTACGAATCAAGGATACTTGGGAAAGTATTTTGCAAAAAAAAAAAAAAAAAAAAAAAAAACAGTATGAAGGAATCTCTTTGAAATTTTATGAGTAAAAACAAACAATGATGATTTTTTATTTTAGTTAAAATCGTCTCAAAGAACCATAGGTGGATCCAGTGGGAGAGCTTTGGGGCTGCAGTCCCCCCTTTTTGATCGGGACTTGACTTTATGTAACTTAAAGAACAAAAAATACGCAGAGCAAGTACCTAGCATATCTTTTTGTGGAAAAGGAACATAAAGATAAAGTTAGTCTATTCGCCCCTAGAATTCCCGGTATGGCATGCAGACCCTCCCTTACAACCGGCTGGAAACGCTCATTCATGGAACAACTACTTAGATTGATAAAAAATTCTTAAATTCTAGAAAAAAAAATGTTTAGAATAGTTTTGTTGCACCACTCTGCGAACTCCCATCGCCCACTTTCAGTTGATAAGGAGCTTGATAAGTTTTATTATGGACCTAGCTTTCGACTCAGGTTCGCGACTCATGAGAGATAATAAACCTCCAAACGGGCCCTGTCCATTTAAGATTGGTAAAAGGTAGTGTCCGACCGAAACCAAAATTTTAGCCGATACCGATACCGAAACCGAAACCGAAACTTATTTAAGTGTGTATATAAAATACATTTAAGTGTTTAATATGTCTAGTTTAGCAATAATATCAATGAAAGCTCACAAAATAACAGTAATTTAACTCATGTATTCATATAATACGTTGGCTTGTTATAGAAGAGTTGTAAGACAGGTGTACTAGTTAGGTTATAGGATCGAATCCCGGCCCCGAGTTCCTAGTACAGCTGGTCCCATTGGGATGTCAGACCATACCCCCTTATAATAATAAAAATTCATATTATCGTGAATATTTTCATTACATGTTAAGACTTGATATAATTTACGAGGCATATCTCTATTAGTCACTAACACATTATTGTCTCCACATTCAACTTGTTTTCCAATGTTTTCGATCAATTAAAGATACCAAAAGAATGAAAAAAATCTTTGTTTTATCGCAATACAATACAAGTGTAATTAACTAAAATAATAGATACTTCACACTATAAAATCCAAAGGTGTTAAAGGCCACGAAAGAGATTGAGCTAACAAGCTGAAACCGACTACACGGTCCGCCTCATTCTCGGAGGTATCAGACACAAAAGCTAGTTTCGGCTTGGCCGAAGATTCGGCCGAAACCGAAACCGAAACTTCGGTCGGTCACTAGTGAAAGGTATTGTTTGGCAATACCCAGAAGTAACATAGGGATACTGGTTCCATTATTTGTAATCTTATCCAAAACTTTGAGACCATTTAAGTAAAGGCCGTTTTGACACGAAATGTTCATGGGATTAATTTATTATACTAGCCATAAGCAACCGACTCTCTAATTCGTTAAAAATTAAACTTTGACTTGGGATCACAAATGTTGTCAGTGTTTAGCACACTATACCCAATGTTGCAGGTTCATAACCCGGCAGTAATCCCTAGGATTTTTTTGATGGGAGCTAAAAGTCCTTGGCAAAGCCTTCTTTCGGAGCGGTGCTGTCAGGTGATCGTTAAAGATGCCTAACCTAATCATACCTGAATATTCAGTTATTTAATTTATTCATGTTCTGAATGTTGAGTCAGATTCAATTTGAGCCACAATCAGTGCCATAATTCAATTCAGAGAAGAAGAAACTGTCTCTATGTATGTATATAGTGGTAATACTACTGCAATGTAACTTCTGAGTGAGGTCTATTTTGTTCCTTTTTTCATATATACAGCCATTTCGAATAATTAGTTAAATAGGAAAATAGTCCACTTGAGTTAAGTATGTATGTTGGGATCACTTCAGAAGCCTTCTGAACACCATGATTAAAATGGTGTTCATAATTACTGTGTAGTTATCAACTTATAGAGTGCATACATAACTCATGAAACCTAATTTCCAAATTACCTGTTTGTTTCTGATGGACATAGATATGTATATGTATGAAATTTTACATGATAAGTAGAAATTCAAGAGTACATATCACGTACTGTATGAAGTTGTTCAAAATTTAAGTTCTTTATAGGCATTAAAAATTAAAATCTTCTTTAAACTTTAATAATTCAAGTATTTTAAATTATTAAAGTTTAAAAACTACAAAATATAGTTCCTAAATGACAATTACTCAATATTAGTACACATTTCTAGTACCGATGGTTAAGACCACGTTTTGAACTTCCATTGGGAATGACTCTCTTCTCCTATTGGCCATTACCTAGCAACGATGACGAAAACAACGAGGAAGGGGTTCCTCAGGCATCTTAACCTTTCCAAACAGGTGGCATTAGAGAGGTTTCAAAGCAACGTGTTGATAAGGTTTTATCTCTTAGTAGTGTTTGTGTTCGTTTTGAGTTTTGTTCGATTATGGAACATTACAGATCCGTGATCCTTCTTCTTCTGCTATGTTTGGCAGGAGTGATCCTTAAGTGTGTACAAGGAGACGGCAAGGAGGAGAAGAAACAAGAAGATGATGAAGAATTCTCTCCAACATCAGAATGGAAACCTTTAAGAAAGGGTAATAAGGTCATAGGATAAAGATGTTTACAAAGAATAATACCTTACCTGTATTATATAAGTGATTTCGATATCTTTTACCTGAATTGAAAGTGTTCAGAATTCAAGGTGAAAAAATCTTATATTATACCATCCCATCTATATTTTATCATTATGGTTTTTCTCTCTATCTTTGGCTTGCTGTAAGAAAAATTATTTTCGATTTGAATTGAAATAGAACTTTTAATCACCTAGTTATAGAATTCCAAGTATACTCTTGCAAGATCCCTCACATTTAGCTAAATATGTAGTTATTCTTAAGGATTCTACAAATGCTACAGACTTCAGCAATACTTTAAATTTTAAATTACCTAATGATATGTATTGGCATACTGTGGCATTCGTAGTATGTAAGATGCTGCTACTATGAGTAATCTTGTCTCCATACATTATCTTTTTAACAATAAATTTAGCATTTAAACACAAGGCCTGAAAAATAGTATAGCTTTCTACTAAATTGCTGTGTCCCTGTCAAACTTTCGAAATGCAATTAGTTCCACTTTGATCTCTCAAATTACCATAATATTTAGGGCATCTTATGTTTTTAAATGACATACTGAAGTTTTATTACAAATTTAAAGATCAAAATTGTGATTGTCGCTTCTCCATTGTACATTGAAAAAATAAATCACATGATGGATTTGTACTACTGTGTTGTGTATGGTTAAAATAATAATAATAGATTATTCATATTATTCATAGGACTAAATGGAGACAAGAGTCTGGTATTATAGTAATGTAACTGTGTAATGACGAACATGTTTATGAGGAACAGTTGGAGAATGTAACATTTCATCTTTTAACTTTTTCGTTTTAATTGTGTTGTGATTGCTACAGTTAATTTTTGACAACTACTGCCCCATTTACCATAACATGTATTAATATTACATCGCATTGTAAAATATTGCCAGGAAGGCAACATACTCCTTTATATTAGTATAGTGTAATATCTTTACTATCAAGATTTATATTATTAATGCTAATTGCTCAGTTAGAGGTTCATTTCAACTTTTGTGATAAACATACCCCGTATTGATACTTACTTTTTTGAGTTAACTGTTCTGTTGATATGTTTCATAGCTCAAATAAAAATTTTGCCAAAAACCGGGCTCCTCTCCAACCCAGACCAACCTATAAACAAACAGTAATACAGCATGAAAGCATGGGATAGCTCTTGCCGCAGCAGCCGCCGTGAGGAGGTGGTCCTGACGCGCCTGCGGATCGGACACACAAGGTTCACCCACGAGCACCTCATCAAAAGGGAACCACCACCAAGTTGCTCCACATGCGGTGTACTAATCAGTGTAAAGCACATGATCGAGGAATGCCCTGCATACAGAGGAGTGTTGTCTCGAAACGGTGTGCTAACAGATGTGAAGGCGGCACTGGCGTACGAAGAAAATACTGTCAAAAAGCTCTTGAGAAGTCTAATAGAACTAAAATTAATATCAAAAATTTGACTTCCAGACTCTGAAGATTTATTATCCTTTAATAAAATTGAAATAATTTTCACACTTGTTGAATAATTGAAGTTGAATAATTTTCACACTTGTTTTACTTGAAGTAATTTTCACTCTTTTTCACGCTTTTCATTTCTCAAAATTCTTTTGCTGAATGTCTACAAAAAATTATATCTTCATTAAAATCTTGAGAATTTTGATATTTTAGTTTTGAACTATTTTCTATTGAAATATACAGAAATATAGCTAATTATGATTAAAATATTATCAGATATAGATGGCATTGGTAGATACCCTGATTGAGCCTCATTATATTTTACGTTGCGTTCCATGCCATTATATATCTATAGTTTCCATAGAATAAAAATCAGTGTACTGTCGAAAATATATATGGCTCATTAGCAACAAGAATAAGAACAATCTCCTAATAAATACATTTATAATTCTTTATTACCATTAGATCATATCCATATAAATAAATAACAAAATTTATATTATGGTACACAGCGAAATCTCCATTAATGTAAAATGAGTAAAAACAAAAGAAGAACTATTTATGACGTATGATGTAAAAGAATTGTGATTGATTTTTATTTTTATTCCAGATCAAGCTATACCACGAGGGTTACATGTTAGAGTCAATTTAGCAACTGGAGAACGGGAAGCTAAATTGCTGGACACGAATGAAGAGGAGGAAGATGATAGCAATAAAAGGCTGTCCCTGTTGCCAGACGAAAGTGTCGAAGAGAACGAGGATCGATCGCAGGTCGACATGAGCGAATTGAAAAGAGTTATGCAAAAAATGATGGAAGAAGGAATCGGCGAAGCAGTTTCTCCATCCCAAGAGGTTGGCTATCAACAAGATATATTTATTTAATCTCTTCCTAGCGATCCAGGACTAATCTCTTTCCTGTTCCATCCTTCTCTTAGAATAATTATTAATTAATTGATAAATAATACAATAACTTAAACATAAATTATAATATTTTTTTTAAAATGTTAAATGCGGTATTAAAACTTGTAACTTTTAACAAGTTAATATTTTGTATAATTGAAGGTGGTGTAAGGAACATTCACATTTTTGTAATCAGATATTAAGAGGCAATATATACTAGATGAACTCACAGCACCCCTAATTTTATTCTATGGTATGCTGATGTAAAATCATTCTGCAAACGTCACTTTGGCTTTTGATGGCCCTTTTGCCCATCATGATGTTTTGAGGCTTAGACTCAGAACAAATATTTCTTTATCTATTAATCATTTTCTCTGTTCTTCCCTTTTCTGTGGAAGTGTCTCCAACAGCCATGAAATAAAATAGCTTAGTATGATGTGACTTATAATATAAATTAATTCGCAAGTAATAAAGAAGTCACTTATATGTGAAACAAAAAAGCAAAAAGGAAAAAGAGTTATATTTTTGTTTTGTTAAAACTAATGAAGAATAATTATTAAAACTTTATTAATATTTATTTACATTCTCTGAAATGATTGGTTTTATGCAGGAAATCGACAAGGTCAAATCAAAATTCAGATCATATGCCGAATTAAAGAAGGAACTAAAAAAGATGGAAGCCGATGTTAAAACGGATACTGAAGTTCTGCAAGAAACGCTCACAGAGTATCATGAGCTGGTTGAAGATACCGCAAGAGAGGAATCGAAGAAAAAAGAGGAAGAGGAGCAAATACTGACTTTCCTCGAGTACCTTGTGCACCAGATCGACAATGCGCAAGATTTCATCGTTAAGATGAATGGGTTAGTGAGTCATTCATATTGTGATAAATATATTTATTTGCTTGTCATAAATATTGACTGAAATTATATTAAAAAATAATTATTTAGAAGTAGATAATAGTTGACTTTTTAAGGTTATTTTGGTTAGTAACTAGACTAATTATTTTCAGCCTAATAATTATTATAATTGCATATATAATTAATATAATTATATGATGGATAATTATACCGCAGATAATAATAATAATAATAAATTATTTGACGTGTGCCTTAAGAACAAAAGTAAATAATATACCAAAAGAGCTTTAGAGCCTTAACGTTTAAATAAACAAATTGAAATGATACACAAATAATTAGGGAACCTCTAGTTTAAAAAAAAAAAAAAAAAAAAAATACAGATTAAATGATTAATTAAGTGAAAAAAAACTAGTTTTCACATCTAATAACATATACATTTTTACACACTTATTTACAGATAGGTTAAGTAGTATTTATATTTTCTAAAAAAATTAAACAAAAAAAATGATAATAAAAAATAAAACAAAGGAACTTCCATCAATTTAAAAAGGACGCTGAAGGGCTATGAAGTGATGATCAAGGCGGGATTTAAAGGTATAAATTTGAAAAATATTATGGTGGAGAGGGTATTGGATTTACGAATGAAAGGGGAATAGAATTCCACAGGGATGAGAACCTGATAATGAGAGATCTATCAAAAGCTGATGTTCGGTGGGTCGGTGTATATAAATCTGAAGAACTAGAGAGGGTATGGCGGGAATGTACTGAGGTTTTGGGCTCGAAGATATATGATGGATGGAGGCTTCGGATAACTTGGAAAAGGAAGGATGCCAGGAAATACTTACGGCGGTAGGAAGGATATGACCATTTTAACCTTTCATTAAAAGGCGATATGGAGACGTCTCTTGGGATGCCAAGTATAAATCGGATGAAACAATTTATAAAGTGTTGTAGTTTTACAGATAGTACAACTAAAAGTATTAATCTATAATTTTTATATTGACTATATTTAATAAAATTTATGTATCTAATTATTGGAATGAATAACTTTAGAAATGAGGAATACTGAATGAAATGAACTGATAGTTAAAGAAAATTATAACTAATGGGATTTATTAAGCTGTAAATAATCTAAATTAAATACTTTATTGTTATATTTAAAAAGTAAAATATGATTAATTTTTATTTCAGCAGACTCGCTAGTTGAAATGGTAAAAGTAAACTAGGTTTATCCAATATGCCATCACGTCATATTGATGAAAATCACAAGATAATTATCATAAAATAAAAAATGAGCATAAAATGAACAATTATTATCCTAAAATGAATAATTATATTCACAAAATGAATAGTAATGATCATTTTTCGCTTTAATATCTTCTGGAGTTTTGGCACTTTATAATGTACTACATTTTTTGAAGTTTTAAATTTGCAGTTACTTTAAAATAATAATAGGTACGTATAGTTAATACATCAATAAATGTTTTTCACTGCAATTAATTGCAACACATGATACCTCCAACGTAGAATATATTTTTGCAGTGAAGAAACTGCTTCACAAAATCATAGATATTTTTTTTTTTTGGGGGGGGTTTTATTCTTTGAAATCATTCAATGTCATATCGTTGGAATTGTGTAATGTCTATTTTGTAAATTGCTATAATTTTTCAATTTACTAGTTATTATGCTGGCAGATGACATAAGATATGCTGTCCTTACCATCTTCAAATAATTTTTATATTCTGTTAATTTTTAGTATAGTTTTTGTTATGATTTTATTTCTTTTAATATATATTGTTATAGGTACAAGACTGTGATACTTCCATCACTTAATTCGACTCACAGCACAGTCCGCAACGAAGCCCTCAGATTGCTTGCTTCTGCCGCTCAAAACAATCCCGTCGTGCAAAGGTCATTGGTTCAAGATGGAGCAGTTTCTATTCTGCTAAGAAGTTTATCAGCTGATTCGTCCTCTAGTGTAATTCATTTATAATAATTTAGATGTTTTTGTCTAAAGCAGATCAAGTAATTTTGTTTTCGGTTCTTTTTTAATAACTGACCCATTAGAAACTAAAAAGTTAATAGTTCTTCTTCGTTCTTCTCTAGATCATTCGTCATTCTCTAGAAGCCAGGAAGTAAAAAAATAAAATTGGTGGTACTCCTTAGATCCCCCAGACTTCCGAATAGCTTGGTCCCAAGGTCTATTGGTTGGGGTCATATCTGTCTCCGTATGTCCTCCACCAGATGGAAGCTTTGTCAAATGTGTTCTGTTGTTTGTTCATCTTGTCCACACTCACATAGGGGGCTGGAACCTATCTTAAATTTCCTGAACAGATGCGATTTAAAGCGGTTATGTCCAGTCCTGAAACAAAATATTACCACCTGTTCTCTTCTTGTGAGCTTGTAATAATCATCATGGGCATTGTGGTTTGGGTGATTTGCTTTCCATCTCTGGTTTATGGCTTCCTTATTAATAGTCTTGCACTCCTCCAACCTAGGGATGTTGCTAACTTGGGGGAATGATGTTCCTTCTATGGCCAATCGATCTGCGATGTCATTCCCCACAAGCCCAGAGTGCCCTAGAATCCATTGTAGGACCATCTCTTGGTAATTCGCTCTTAGGTCTTCCAGTTCCTCAGCCAATGCAGCTAGTGTGCTCTTTCATTTATTCTTGAGGCATTTAAGGACGGATGCTGCATCTGTCAGGAAAACAATGCATGAAAGCTGGCACCCCTTTAGACTTTTTAGGATCTTGGCTGCTGTTAGAATGGAGTTGTGCTCGGGCCTATAGTTCGTTGAGATATTCCAGTCGGAAGGGCTTTTTGAAGAATGCGTCCGTTGGGGCATTCAATATGAAATGTTTGAATGCATTCAATACAGGCACGACACGCAGTTCAACTGCACATTTGATGTGGTTTGGATCGTTTAAAAATAAGCTGAAGACATATTTAAAATTCTGAAATAATTTATTGTGTGGACATTGTAATAATTAATCAGATGGGTGGGCTTGTTCCCTACGAATTTTATAAATTAATAATGTTTCGTTTAGAAAAATTTTTACTGCATGACAGGAGAAATGTTTGGAAATGATTTTTGTGATCTACTCTCATGTAGTCACGAACCCAGTTTCTAATTAGTTAGAACAAATTGCCAGTTCCAAAATCGATCCTTTTTGGGCTAGTCTTGCAATGAGTTTCCCTGCGACTCTCTTACACTCTAACAAATCAGTCCCAGTTTTTGGATTAGAGTTTTATGATCAGAAGGCTCACCAAGCCCAAGATGACTACTGCAATTCCAAAAACTGCCAAGTTAAGTTACATGGGTGTTTTTGTGTACATGGGTCTATCACTCTTAACCCCAGTCAGTGTGAGTTGCCTCCAGTACTCAGCTAGTTCTTGTACATCCCAAGGCTGACTTAGGAAATATAGAATATAAATTATAACTTAACATGTAATAATTTTTATGTAAGGAGGTCACCTGTGGTGTAGTGGTTAGCATAGTAACCTAGAATACTAAAGTTTGCAGGTTCGCGTCCCGAGGTGGCCCTAGGATTTTTTGAATGGGAGTAAAAATCTTTGGCTATGCTGTCCCTCGGATAGGAAGTAAAATGGATGTCCGGAGCCTGTATGATATCAGGTACTCCCTAGGTTAAAGATCCCTATCCTAATTATACCTGGATAGGCAAAATTCAGGACTCCCAGTGTAGCATCGTCCGGTTATCCTTAGTGGCATAAATTGATGTAAAACAAACAAATAATATTTAGGTGTGTTGGAACCTCAAATGATAATCTGGATGGTAAACAGAACCTTTTTTCTTTTCACCATATAAAATGTATATAAATAAATGTATAAAATATGTACATATTTGATGCTCAAAAAAGTCAGTAATTTATTAGATATTGTTATAAATCAAATTTTTTTATTTAAATCGCCAGGCTCCTAATCCTATTTCTTGAGGCTTTCCTCAAAATTAAAATGCAATCCACAATATTGTGCAATGGTAAAGATATATACATAATTTTAATATAATTTTTTTTTTTCAAGCCGCTCAAGGACAGCTATATTTTTCTTTAACGCTCTCTGGTTTTTTCTTTTACTGCACTTTTCCATGAAGAACTCTTAGATAAACTATAGAAAATGTGATGTATATTGTATCTGTAAAATATTTATTATTATTGTTATTGCAGGTTAAAACGAGTGCTCTGTATGCTCTATCCTGCTTGATTCGAGGCTACCCATCCGGTCAGAGGGCGTTCCTCGACAAAGGAGGGCTCTCTATCCTTATCAAGCAGTTCCAATCAGATGCCAGTGAACATCTCAAGAGACAGGTTGGTTCTTTCAGTAGATTTTTATTCTTCTAGATTTAAAAAAAAAAAAATAAAATAAAAAGAATATGAACCAGTGCAAACTACAGACGTTCTTGGTGGAGTACTATGAATGTGTAAGCAAGTAATCTCACACTTCAGTCTTATATGTGGGAGAGGGGATCAGTGTTATTTTAGCTTTTCGTCCTAAAAGAGACTGGTTGGTCCTACTTTGATACAGGTTGGTCTTCCTGCATCTACTATATTGTATGAGTAGCACTGTTACAATCATGGCCAGATCAACTTATAAAAATCTGTTGCATCACTCCGGCACATTAAACATTCGTTGCTTTTAAGTGGTGGGACGATAGTGTAGGTATTGATGATTAATCAAAGTCCTAAGTTGGCCATATATGAAATTAACTATTAAGACATTCAATGCCCACTAACGATACACATACCTCCTCGGGGGCCCAATGGTTTTTTTTTTATTCATTCTTGTAAATAACACTTTAATTAATCAAATCAAACATTGTAACATCGATGTAAGTACCATTTGCCGTTTTTTTACATACAAACCGCCAGGCGGGTTGTGGGCCCTCATGGCAACTCCCGACCTGCCTAGCGAGCCACGTACGTATCTTCGTATTTCTAAAATGAAATCAGTTTTAGGGAGTAATTTTTAATTAAATGTGAGAAATAGCATTTTCTTTCAATAACCCAATTAATGAATAATGCATTTCAATTTTTTTTGGGTGGGTAGAGGTTCCTATATTTTTTTCTTAGTTCTTTTTTTTTTTTTTTTTTTTTTTTTTTTTTTTTTTTTTTTTTTTTTTTTTTTTTTTTTTTTTTTTTATTTTACTATTATTTTACTGGGTGGTATGAACAGTTATTTCTAAATTACCATTTTTTTACTTTTTATAAATCCCATTGGTATATAAGGACAGATGAAGGGAAGAATTGAAGTAGACTATTGGAAGGTAGAGGAAAAATATTTAATAAAAACAATAAAATAAATTACATTCATTTTTATTAAATAAATAAATTAATCAATATATATAAATTATACACTATTTTTTTATTGAAAAACAAATTACAATTCATACAATAAATTACAATCAATATTTGTGAAAATCAAGTTACTATGCAAAAAAAATACATAAATAAATATAAATCGTTCACGAATTGAGAAACAAGTATGAGTCTTCCAAGACATCAAAATTAATAAATAAAGAAAATCAACTTACTTGTAAAAGGGAATGGTACTCCAAGAAGCGTAGCACTACACAAAACACACTGCCACGGATCAAAAAAAAAAAGTTTTCGAGAAACCAACACTTTCAACACACAGCGACTATTCTGTGAGAGGCCCCACAGTAAAATGAAGTAAAAACGAGAGGCCCCTGCCGATCCAGGTAGCTGGGAAGGCAATGGGTAGGTGCACCCGCCAGGCGAGTCGTGGGCACCGAACGTGTTAATTGTTGTTATTTATGCCTCATGTTATACCTTACTGACTCCTAGGCAGTTTCCTTCTTGAAATGTATAAAATTTAGGTTCGAGCTTTTATGAGTTTGTTCGGGATAGTAAGCTTATTTTTGTAATGAAAAAAAGATATATGGACGTTTATTGAGTAATCACTTAATGGATTAAGTATAATATACTTATAAAAGTGTATTATTAATTAGTATAGAAGAGTCTTACTTAATCAAAGATGCCTTTAAGTGAATATTATATCAAATTAATCCCTCTTTATCAAATTTAATTTGTATGTGCATTGGAGGGTGTTACAGTATAGTCAATCTTAAGTATAGATGCAGCAGTTCGAATCCACTATGTGGATGTTAAAATTTATTTTGCATCCGGCCCACAGAATTAAGAAAGCTAGATTTTTCGACCCTATTCAGAACAGGTTGGGTTGCAAGTTATATTTCTAGAAAACTGCAATCCATGCTAGAAAAATAAAAAAGAAGTAATTCTTAATGTTTTTCAGGCTGTTTTATATATACAAAAAATATATTGCTATGTAATGGGGGTTAATTTATTATTATTTTAATTATAAAATAATTGATGATTTAATGGGATGCCAGAGCATTTTATAGGGAATGCCCAAACTAATAAAGTATTTACTTCCCCTTATTACATACAATACCTTCCCCTTTTGATGATAAAATATAAATATGATTCCCCTTTTTATGAATCAAAAGATAATAATATGTTAAGGATTGGATTCCTCTCTCAAAGGCATATGTGGGGCAATATAATGTTGCATGCTTATAATATGAATTTTTATATATATGATTAAAATAAAATATAAAAAATAAAAAAAATAACTGCATGATTGTATTTATGATAATATTATTATTAATTAAAAAAAAAAAAAGAAATGTATAAACTATATTTTTATTAACATTATATCAAAGGAACAAACATTTTATATGATGAATATTTTTAAGAATAAAAATTAGTTTTTAATTAAATTGATGATTAACATTGCCATAGCTTACAATCATTACAAATAAGATATAATGGACAAATAATATAAATATTATTAAACCAAATGCAACCATCTACTAAAACTACCATATTACAGAATAATCAAAACATATCTACATATTGGGTACTCATCTGGATACTCCCAGAATCTATGACAGCTCTCTCCACTCATACAGCCTTTGATAGAAACATTTATCCAATAGTACCAAATGATAGAAAAAGGCTTGAGGTCCTGTAAGCCTGACAACCATCTTTATACCGCTAACTTGAAACACTCTTTAAAATGTTTAAATAATCAACTCCTTAAAACTCACTATGGATTACCATATAAATTAACAAGTCACTAATGAGACTTTGTAAGTCCTGAAGGGACACTCTATCTCTTTCTATCATGATCATTTCATGTTCACTGTCCGAAGTCACATCTAAGAGTAACCCACTGGAACATCCCTTACCTCACCTAAAGAATGGAGGGGGAAATATTCCTCCACTGACAAATTTATTAAAAAGGCATTTAAATGAAAACAAAAATGATATATTTGTAGGTTCTCTACCAGGGAAAACACCTGTTAACTTTAATTTGCATGGTTCTTGTTATTAAGATAGTAATAAATGAAAAACAGATAGCGTGGGGACTATATTCTATTTTTATGGCTTTTAATTTAGCCGTCAAAACGACTCTACTCTGGTAAACAAAAACAGGATGCCTTGAATTTAGCACATTATCTTCCTAAAAAGGAACTTGGAAGGAAATTAAGTTTCCGCATTCGATCAGCACCTAGTCCTTCTACTAATTTAGTTATTATTTAAAATATTTATCAGCTGATTTTAAATTTAGACTCCTTATTAAAAACGAAAAATTTTGATACCCAACAAGATATATTTTATTTGATTGCTTATTAAGTTTTCTAATTGGTAATTGGCTCTATCATCAGCTATGACAATTATATATGAATATTTTGGCTACTTCTTAACCTGATACATAGCAATATATATAATTATTATGATTAAAATAACACAAATATTATTATGTTGCTTTTTAAATTAGCATTTCATTATTACTTTTATTACAGTTGAAAGCAGTCACCCTTATCCGTGATCTGCTCGAAGAAAGTAGAGAAGCAGCCGAAGGAGAGGTGAAGTGTGAAGGGCAAAGCTGCTCTTACGCCAAGATCAGAGCGATGGAGTACAGTTCGATGTCTTTGACCTCACGCCTCGAAGAAGAGGGTTGGTGTGAAGCACTTCTCAAGCTTCTCATGCGACACCCCCAAGACGATGAGGTAATTGAATTTCTGAATTGTGCAAGCAGACTTTTTGGATAGATAGATTGATGGAAAAAATAATTTTATTCTGGGTCTGAATCCATTAAGAATAACAGATATCTACATACATGAAAGTATGGTAGAAGCTTCTCTTTCATTGGTGAGCAAAGATCCTTTGAACACTATGCATATGAAAATACAAGAATATTATAGTATTAACTATAAGTATAAATCATAAGTAAACATAAGTAGAAATCAAAGTATTAGTAATTATTATGAGTATAATCTCACTTCGTTCGGATCGCTATTCATGACTTTAGCAAACTCCAATCCTGTCTTTTTCGGTTGAAATCAAGACTGTGATTTGTTTTTTAAATCACAGATTTTGACTTATGCTCTAAAGGGATAGAAATCCCTTATGGTCCTTTTCTATTTTGAACGGTGCGGCACTAAATAATTTGGTCATCGACTGTTGATATGAGTGACCTTGCATTTGTTCTTCTGATTTGATTTTATATTTTTGTTTCCTGATAATACCTGGAACAGCTTAGGTTTAGATCAGCCGTCATTTGTAGTTATTTGATGATATTTATTGAGTGTTTGTTTTGGATTCCCACTAACCCTACTAATAATTTTTTTTTTTTCATTTTATTATTTTCACATATTGTAAAATTGACCAGCAAACAAAATCAAACTTCAGTTGTAAATATTTCAGCTGTTTACTTAAAAAAATATATATATATATATTTATATATATATATCTTGTTAAAAAATTTCTGATCCCTATGATTTGTTTCAGGTTGTTGAAGAAATCACTCGTGAAATGTTACTGCTTGCTAAGTCATGCTCTAAAGTATATCGCGAGCTCGCCACTGGGGCTAGTGAAACAGCTGCTTGGTTTAGAAATCTCGACTCGGCTGACAATTTACGAATACACTCTACTTTAGAAAAATTAAAAGAGAAAACGACTAAAGAAAAGGATGAACTTTAGACGAATTGAGAATCTTTAGACTATGATGTTTTTCTTTGTTACTGTTTCCTTTTTTTTTATTTTGGTCTGTTTTGAACCTGCCAGGATAGGTTTTGTATCGCACTGATTTAAAGCAAGATTCTATTTGATTGCGCTGTAATTAATCGATTGCCAGTAATTAATCGCACTCTGACTGATCGTTATTAATTATTCATTGTTGTATCAAATTATTATATTTTAGATTTATTATTTAAAAAAAAAAATCCCAAAACTTGGTCTTTCTTCGATTGTCAACTAGATTGTAGTCGATATTTTCATGTTTGTATATTTGGTTAGTGATTGGTATTTATTGACATTTGTGGACAAATTGGTATTTAGTGACATTGATGGATAAAAATGGGAAAAAAAAAAATTGTTATATATTATAAGAAGTATTATAAGAACTTGGTGAAGTTCAGTCAATTGTGAAATGTATAAGTTTAATAGAAAAAAAAAAAACAGTATGACACAGTCTTCCTATTTTTCAAGTCTCAGGGTTATCCGTCCTTGAAGACTTCTTTTTTTTACAGATTTTTATTTTTTATCTATCTTTAAATTCTTTTTTTTTTTTTCTTTGATTATTAAAAGAAAATTAAAATAAAACTAGTCATTAATGCTGCTAAGCAGATGTATTTATACAACCGATAAGATTTGTTGATTGAGCGAAATTTATTTATAACTATAAGTAGAATCTTCATTATGTTAAGAAATGTTACTTAATTATTTACAATTGAAAATTGTTAGCCTTAAGTTTAATTTATTTTCAATTTATTCTTCATGAAGAAGTATGATAATAATAATTTCAAATCCTTTTAATAAAAAAAAAATATAGATGTTATAATTCATTTTTGTTATATAAAAAATAAAGAATAACTTAAGGGAGTTCAGTTCAAGCTATTGTCAAGGATTGTCAGAATGGTCGCAACTTAAAATTAATTATCTTAAAAATTTCATCCCACCAAGAAAAATGCTTCTCCTCAAAAATACATCATTTGAGAAAAATAGGCTTTCAAAAAGTATTCTCACAATAATTTATAATATTTATTTAAGTATAACGCTAAGCGAAAACAAAAGACCAAAACCTATTGTTTAAACGTCCTAGACCTTTCATTCATAGTACGTGTTTGTGACTACAATGTTCCAGTAGCATCTACGCCGTTCCGTGAGATTCTAGACTTTTCTCCTAACATATAAGGAGCAATGGACTTGACAGTTAGTCTTGTTCTGAAGCACAAGTCATATAAATATCACTGTGTTACAATGTGCTAATTTTTGTAACCTTCTTAATTGTTTGTTGCAATATTTGAATTATCAAAATTTTAATGGCATTGAGAATATTGTTATTCTCATTAAATAAAAATTGTTAACCCACATAACTGTTAAATATTTTTAATTCTCATTGAAAGCAATCTTTAGCGTGTTTAAAGCCATTTTTAAAATGTGTTTTTAAAGATACCATGGGCACCAAAACTCAAGATCTGTGAGGTCTAAATGTCAACTTTATAATATTTGATCTGACCTGATTCCTTTGTAACTTCGAATAGAAATTACTAAAGAATGTTTGAAAAGCTTTATTCAAATATTCAAAAATCTTGAATTTATCACGAGAGATTGTTGTAAGGGTGATTATATGCTATTTGAAATCCAATAGTACATAGATAAATTTTGTGTTAAACTAAATATATTTTTGTTACTGTATGCTCAAGCAATAAAGATTATCATCTCTTATTTATGTCCCCCAATACAATTCATGATAATTGTTTAATTTTAGGCATTAATAGGTTTAATAGTTATAAATGTATACTGCCCTGGCCTGCCCCATAACTAGATTTATAAATTTGTTTGACCTAATGATAATTTAATATGGCAATATGTTTTCAGTTGGCAGTATGTTTTGTTATATATGTTTTATGGCAATATGTTTTATTTTAACAATATCACATACCTAAATGAACATCAAAACATAATTTATCATTTTAAATTTTAATATTTATTAATGTAGAACAAATGTCTTATTTTTACAAGAGGTTACATGAGTGTCACCTAACCTGGTGAAATTAAAAGTAAAAACTGCTTTTTTGTTTTTGACCTTCTAAAAAATGACTTGTGACTTTTTTGTTTTTAAAGGACTTGTGTTTGAATTTAATAATTTAATATGAAATTAAACAGAAAACTTTTACCTTAGTTACACAAAATGTAACTATGAATGAATGAATATTTTTATTGCTTTTAAGAATTCTTATAGCCTTATCTTTGTTAAATATTGTTACATATCTATTTACTTAATATATAATATTTTTTGGTAAGGTTCGGGATTATAAATGTCAAGATGGCTTTGTTCAACAGATGAGAGAGGGATATTGGATATTTCAGCATAAACAACGCTAAGAATGAGGAGCTGCTAAAAGGAAAATATATTGAATAGTTTCGTGGTCCTTGATAAAATCTAAAAAAATTGCGTGTGTCTGCCATGAGTTTTTCCTTTCCTCAAGAATCAATATATATATAAAATGAAAATTCTTGATGGGTGGGGATCAAGATCTTTTGATCACACACATGGCTGCACCTTGTTGAATTTAGTCCGGGAGCTGAGGACCAAAAAGGTCATTTTTACGATTTTGATGGAAACTGTTTTCCAACGCCTATAACTCAAAAAAATCTAGTTTAAATGAAAAATGTTTTAGGTAACAGTTGCAGAGCTTAAAATTTAACACGGAATAAGCTCCGTACCCATAACATTAGCTAAATCCTGGGGGAAATACAAATCCAAAGTCTTAGCAGGAAATAACCACTACCAATTCTTTCACGTTCTTACTTGTATTTCCAGGCAAGGTTTAGCTAATCCTGTGCCTAAGGAGCTTGAATCATGCTAAGTTTGCTGCTTGAATCATGCTCTGCAACTTTCATCTAGAACATTTTTCATTTAAACTAGTTGTTTTTGAGTTATAGGCCTTTGAACACAGTTTCCACCAAAATCGTAAAAATTACAGATTTTTGATGTTCAAAACCCGGCTAAACCACGAAGCAGATTTAAACTTCAAATATATCCTACTATTTGTAATAGTACAGCCACTTACTTATTGTAAGAAGAAATTGTAAGATCAAGGCGCTAAATACGTTCCAGTTTTAATTACTTTGTCTCCACAGGTATGGGCTAATTTTAACATTAATGAGCTCATTTTACACAGAATTTGATATTCTATAACTATTATAGGTAATATTTTTTATTTGGAGTAGCCCTCTTCAAATTGCAGGCTTTGGAAGATGAGAGTAATTCATTTTTCCACTAAAGTGGCTAAATTGACAATCGGTTGTGGAGAAAAAACAACCGATTTTAACTGTGAGGATCTCAGTCGATGCGAAATTTAATGTCCCTTTATTTTAGAAAGAACACTATTTCCTCTGAGATTATTATCGAAAATTTGAAAAAAGTTCGAAAATGTCGATTTTGTTCGCCCATAAAATTTGATGGCAACCGATCTGAGGTGGCAGACATTCACATTTGTTGTCTCTGAAATGAGTACTTTCAGCCTATATGATCAAAAACTTTCTTCAAAACAGTCACCTTTTTGGCCCTCAGCTCCCGGACTAATAAGTCAAGATCACCTCCTACACAGAATTCCGGGTACAAGGTACTCTTGGGGGGACCTGTTTCCAGAGGTCAAGTGACCGTGATATTAGCGAACTCCCATCGCGTCTTTTTCAGATAAAGAGGATCTTGATTACCTTTAATTAGTAAACCCTAGCTTTACACTGCTGCTCGCTCTTCAGAGATAAATAAACCCCCAAACTAGTCCTTTTCAGTGGAGACCGGGCCTTACTGTGAAGGGTGCCTTACTGATTGCCAATGTTCGGAACTTCTACCGAATACCGAAGGTGGACGAGAAGTACGAGCCGTTCATTATGGCCCCGATCTCAACTAAAAGAACCTTTTGGGGGGTTCGTTCAAACCTTTTGAGCGAGCGGAGGTGGAAGCTGTGATTTAATAAACTTGAATTAAAAGGACGCGATGGATGTTCGCTAAAGTCTAAAATAGCGATCCGAAACACTTTGCCAATAATCGAGCATTCGGTATTACTTCGGATAAACAACTCCAAGATGGAGGCCAGCGTGAGTAAACAACAAGGTATTCCGATCACGCTCTACCTGATGTCCACGATTCAGTTCGTGTTTACCGAGAGTTCACGAGCAGATGTAGTCGAGATAACCTTCCTGCCTTAATAATGTAAAGGACAACCAACATAATGTTCGAATCAATGTTTAATTAATATAATTAAATTAAAATAGATATGTGTAGAAGTACTATTTCAATATATGAAAATTTCCTGTAAAGGTTGCTTAAAATATTAAATTTGACGACCTTTTTAGCAATATTTAACCAATAAATTTAATCTTTTGTTTTGTAAATTTGTTTTTTAAAAAAATGTTGTTGTCCTGTTTAAATGATTGAATGGGTTCAAGTTAAATGCGCATATAAATGCAAAATGTACAAATAAATTAATAATACAAGAAACCGAGATTCCTAAGCACCAGATCATTATTTTTTTGTTATTTCAAGAAAAATGTATTTAACACGTTAGGTGCGGCATCGGTCCCCGAGGTCGGATGTCTTACATTCCCATCTTAACAGCCGATTATCACATGAAAATGTCCGAAAGGCCGAACACCTCAAAGACTCAATTTAGTCGATTTTTAATGAGATTATTGCATTTTAGTGCAGCAAAAGTTGCTAACAGATGATATTCTGTTGTTTTGTAGAATCGGACTCCGGGGTCCGATACAGGCCATCAGTAATAAAACAAGACTACTGGACGGCATCACACTTCCGTGTCCGATAATGTTGCAAAGAATACCTTTATGGTTATCTTTAATACTTCTTCCTAAGTCTGTAATTATAAATAAGACACTGATATTTGATTTATTTATTTTATACCAATTCATTTCTTTAAAAAGATTTTTTTTTTATCATAGAGCGAGTGGTTGTAAAACAGTAAAAGTCTCCAAAAAATCGTTTTAACGTTGCAAAAATTATCAAATATGGATGGTAATTCAAAATTCCAGCAGTTTAATGCTATTTTCGATAAAGTATGGCGTAAATCCTGTTTCGGACCCCGGGGGCATGTCCTGCGCCTGTTATATCTAGGTCTAATCCTTACCAAGAGATAATGCCCTTGAGAAGCTCATTTAATTCACTTTTCAGTAGAAAAATAACACTTTCGTGAGAGCATTCCCATCGGACCCCGACGCCCGATGACTGTGGCCCATCCCAGCAGTCGGACACCGGGGACCGATACCATCCAATTCAGGATACCCCTAAAATACGCCACCGCACCTAACGTGTTAAATAACCAAAAAGGATATTTTTTAAAATGGTTTGATGATGATTTTAAATGATATGACACCACAGGAAAAAGAACAAGTTGTACATGATTTATTACATTTAAGAAAAGGAATAAAAGGTTTACGGTATCTATTGAAATCAATTTAACTATAATTATCGGCTAACTTTATTATAATCCACTGATGAATAATTAAATAGAATGAATTTTATTAAATAAGTTTCAACTAGCAATAATCACACTTCAGTAAACCTTCATTGGTTACGATGTTGCCTCTGTGCATGGTTAATTAATTTGAATGTTTATAGGTATGTTTTAATGTTATTCTGCCCTAACCCAATCAAAAGTTGGGTCTCTCGGGAGATCTCGGGAATTCTCGGTAAACCCGAACTGAATCGTGGATATCGGGTAGGTCGTGATCGGAATACCTTGTTGTTTACCCACGCCGGCCGCCATCTTGGAGTTGCTTATCCGAAGTAATATCGAGCATTCTTCTAATTCCGTCAAGATGGTTATTATGAAATCCTGCCTCATCCATGTAAGAAAAACCTCACTTCGATAGTTTTACTTATACAAATTTTACTGTAGTACTTAATAATCCATATGGGCTTCATTACAATAAATTTATTAACATTAATAATGGAATATTTAATCATCTGAGAATATGGCTACACAAGAAAATAGATTAAAGTCATTGCTGACAACCAAGTTAGAATCGAAATTAGCGAAAGGTTTCCCTAAGTTCAAGAGAAGCGTAGAGAAGGAAATTATCAAACATGATAAGGACTATCACAGGTATAGGGAAGAAAGGGAGGAACATAGGCTTAATGCGCTCAAGGAAATAGATGAGATTGTGGAAATGCAAAAAACCCTGTTAGAGAACCAGCTTCAAGAAATAAGTGAGGAGTTCCGATCCAAGAAACACGAGCTGCAAGAAAGGAAAGACACCATAACCGATAAGGATCTAAAGAATTTTAAGGAATTACAAAAGAAACGCTATACTGTAGGGAATAGACTAGAGAGATTCCTTCAACAGGATAGGTCGCAATACGGCGTCGAAAACCTGATCAGCTTGGACCACAGCGACTCGGACACCGAGTCGACCAAAAGTATCGAAGAAGATCATCAGAAAGAGAAGACCATTCATGACATCGTTGTTGAACATCTGACCCTAGGGGAGATACCCTCCAACTTCACCTACTCCCCACGGCATCGCCATCCGTACGACCCGAAGGTTGACACATCGGGGAAGTTCTGGAAGCAGCCATGGTTCATCGAGACCTTCCCGAAGAACCTCCTTGCAGTGGTGAAGGAAACCAGTCGCGAATACCTGAAGAAGACGGCTCGCGAAGTCTTCGAGGATGGTAACGAGGAAAAAGAAGTGGATGAGGAGCAAAGTCAAAATGAAGGGATGCATTTCGTTGGAAATGGAGCGGAGGAGAATTAAATTTTTTTTTTTTTTTTTTTTTAAATAAATTATTATTCCAATTTTGATTGTGAGGAAGATTTTATAAGATTTTGTTACTTCTTATTGTTACTATTTGTATTTAATCTTGTTTTTTTATTTATTTTTATTTATGAGTTTCTTGAATATGAAGTTTTCCTCAACCAAACTCTTGTATTAATAGGTTTCTCCATCTCTGCCGGTACATCGTATCCTCCTCCGACAGTCCCCTGCCAGCCGTACTCTATCCTTCCATCTGACTGCACGTCATCCTCTTCTCCTTCTACCCTCTGCCTCCCAATCCATAATCCTTAACTTTGGATCCTCTCGTCACCCATTCGTCTAACATGACCATACCATCTGAGTCTCCTCTCTTCCATCACTTCAAGCATATTCTTTCCTACTCCTAACCTTTCTCTTATGGTGTCATTTCTTATACTTTCAGCTCTGGATATCCTTGCTGCTCTCCTCCAGAAATTCATTTCAACTGAAAGGTTTTTTTTCCTTCGGTTATTCTGAGTGGCCATTAATCTTGTCTTCTAGCAATCATAATTTACATGTTTCTCATATATTTGTCTTCATTCATATATTAGCCCTCACCAAAATCCACATGTCTGGATCACGCAGACTCTCAAAATAAAATTTTATATAATATGTTTTGTACTGAAAATCCTGATAATTTATCATCCTATCTTAAAGAACTGTTAAAAATAACAGTTGAACATTACAAACCTCTAAAACTATTTTTCAAACAAAAGTTATGAGTCTTTGAGTTGATAGAATGACGAACTCTGTAATAATAACCCTAATTTATATAATTCTAATAATGTATATTTTAGGAAATTGTTATGTTTCAACATTTCTGTTATATTATTACAAAATAAAAAGGTACGATTTTTCGAAACAGAAGTGCATTCTTGCATCAAAAAAGAAAAAAAATATCCTTAGTGTCCTTTAACTATGAAAAAAAATATTGGAGGGAGGAATTTTTTCACTACTTTCTATTTGAACATTAAAACTATTCCATTTTCCTAATCATATCCAAGAATAATTGCTTAGTATTGTATATCAGGCAGTAAAAAAATGTTTATACATTATGATTTATGAAACGAAATACTTTCAGAGAAAATAATTTATTTTGATTTTTAGTCTAATCACAATTTTAATCTATATAAATAAAGATGAAATTCTGTTTGTTTGTTTATTTGTTCTTTATAGAAATCCATACAGTTTGTCCTAAATTCTCCAAATTTCGCTCAGTGGTTCTTTGATACCAGGCAAGGGCGTACCCAGGATCAAAACTAGGTGGGGGGGGCAACCTAAAAACTAGGGGGGGCAGGCTATGGTCGTTCAGGTTGTAACACCTTACCGCGGAAAAGGTGAATGAAACCAAAATTATGTATAAGTATAGCAGTGCTTTATCAACTAAGTTATTACAATTAATTGCTTGGAAAAAGTGTATTCTATTATTGCTTTCAGTCTTAAAAGCCTAAAAACTTATAGCTTCCAGCCTTCCAGGGGTGGGGGGCAGCTGCCCCATAACATAGATTGGTACCATACATAACAATGACTATTTAAGAGTATTTTATTGCTTCAAACGATTGTGATTTAAAGCATTATTATTATTAAGATTTTTGATTTAAAGAAGGTCTGCTTAAGCATCGGCCACCATTTTTACATAATGCTAATGCTTTCCAATGAGGGGTACCGAGGAAACTCCTTGCGTCAGTTGAATCTGAATCTTCCCATCTGAACATCAGAATTCAAACACTTCAACGACACTGACAAACTGGTGTAGGTCCAAGGGTTATGTCAGCTCAGAGTCAGCAGGTGCCAAACACCAAACAGACAGTCTGCTTTTTTCCATGAAGCAAACCTTCGTTGTACCAAACCCCTGGGTGGCTACTGATATCATAGAAATCAACACGGCGATTCTCTGTTGGATATACTGAGAATGGTTATTACTCCAGTAGACTGACGGGCCTCTCATACTCTTGTAGGGCAGTAGCCTGCATGCAGGTGGGATTCGTTAACTCACGCTACTACAATATGCCGACACCAGCGCAGCCTGGTAGCCAGTCGGTGAACAAAAACCCGCCGAATTGGGATTCGGACTGGTGCTTTTTTTTTCATCTGGGTTTCGAATCGCTTGTGAGCGTACCATGCTTTCACCCACACGGCCATCGGCCTTTCGCTTTCATATATTTTTCAAAGAATTTTCCTCTCGAACCTGAAAAATCGTATTTTGTGCTTACTTACGTAATTCGTACTTTGTTATGAATGTAAATGTCAAGATTTCTGAGCCATAAGTGAGGACTGGACTGGAGAATCAGTGTTTTGTAGATTCTTATCTTCGCGGTGCTGGGCCGAGCTCAGCTGTAGAAATATTTTTTAAATACAAAATAGCATCTGTCAGCTGCACAGGGCTAAAGGCTGATAGAGAAGAGGATAGATGAACAAAAAATATTTTTGTATCATCCTCTTTTTAGAAGTTAAAAACAAAAATGATGAAAATAATCCAATTATTCAACTTTAACAGCTCGGGGTGGTACTAGAAGTCGTCACTGGGACGGAAGGAATCCTGAAACTGAAGGGTAAGAATGGCAGGAAGGAGATCATGCTCCGAGGATCCAAACTCCCGGTACCCGAGTACTTTTGAAAGGTCATCAGGAACACCCAGGACGACTCCTGCATCGCCTTCGTCGCCACCAATAACCCATTCAAGAGGAGCAAACCAACCACAATAGGCAAGGACGTCTGCGCCGAACATTGATGGCCCGTGCTCCAAAAGGACTACTTAAAGGGATATGTCTTCTGCTGCCAGTACGAGGATATCATAGAGGCTGTCAAAGAGTTGCACACCCTCGTCTGTAATTCTGTCCTCAGTAGAAAATAAAGTACTTTAATTGTAAATAGTCCCATTTGTAGGGTGGCGGGATGGCCGAGTGGGCAAACGCGTCAGAAAATACGCGTTGCCCATGGTAAGGTATGATTGAGAACCGAAAGATAGCAAGTTCAAAACCCGGAGCCAGGGGACATTTAATAATACTCGGCATCAATCCCCCATCCTCTCCCCTGGCCCGGGAAACCCCGTATAGCCTACAGGCCAGGAAGGGGAGGACCAATAAAAAAAAAAAAAAAAAAAAAAAAAGCCCCATTTGTAAATAAATAGAACATGTTTTACCGCTCATATGCATGTTTTTTTGTTTTTTTAAAATGTTATACATACAAAAATTAATCCCTAGAATACTTTATCGGTTATGCATATTGGATTGGTTCGAGGGTTCTGCACCAAGCTAAAGTTCAAAGTGGACCCCTTGTACCGCACTTGGTTTCTACTACTGTTCATTGTTTTATTTTTTTATAATTGAATCATAAAAAAATAAAAAAATTCGTTTGAAAAGCCCGACATGACCGAAAAAATCCATTTTCATTTTATTCTATTTTTGAAATCCTGACGACATAAAACCTAGCTTTGGCCGTATATTTCTAATCAGTTCTTTTACCTGTATCACATAATAATAAAAAAGTAAGAAATACAACTTCTTAATAATAAGAAGCTCTTTGTTGACATGCAGTTCTGGGATCCCGTTCGTCAAGCTTCCTTCCTAGCCTCATTTAAACACCTTCTATTTCTCCATCTTCCGAATGAATGAAAAAATCATAATTTATTTAGATTTGCGTATATTTTCATTTTAAATAAGAAGAGAAAAAATTTAGAATTTGAAGATCGGTGGATATGGGGTGACTGATGAGAATGGATTGACTTGACCGGGATATGTTCCTGGTCGCTCAATTGGCAAGAGCACCGTACTAGTGGTAATCTTTTCTCTTCTTATACAAAATATTTTAAAATTATCAAAAAATCGAATTTAATTATGAAATTTGATAATACAAAATTATAAAAAATGATTTTCACGTCGTCAAGACAAGAAAAGTAGATTTTTATTTTTATATGTATTCTTACTATACCTATGTTAAAGGCCGAATATAAGTTTATTTTATTTTTATTTTTAGAATATAATTTAAATTTATGTCAACATAAAGTAGTTATATTTTATTTAAAATAAGTTTAATTTCAATTATGTTTATTTAATAATATAACGTAAATAACAGCATTGTTTATAACACCAGGTGGTATTAATTAGTTAGTTATAAAACAGCTGACGCCACGTGCTTGCCAGTCTCGAGAAAAAATATTAAGTGTTACCTTAAAGGTCTGGCCACACATGTCCGCACCGGATCCGTACCGTAGCAATGATATAGGTTATGTTCAGAATATTTTTAATTTAACTTATATATTACCTTTAGTTATGCCTAAAGTGGCCTGTGTCTGACATCTGTGGCCTGAACTTTAGGCATAACTAAAGGAAATATGTAAGTTAAATTAAAAATATTCTGAACATAACCTATATTATTGCTACTGTGCGGATCCGGTGCGGACATGTGTGGCCAGACCCTAATAGTGCACAAAGTAAACTTTAATGCATCTTAGCAATTTATTTATTGGAACAACACCAGAGAGCCAACCCTACCACAGGGCCCGGCCATCATTCATCGCCCTGGCGACCTCCATTTAAACATCGGTCTACAGCAAAAGGTTTATTTTTTGTAATTTGAAGACACTAAGGTTTTATTTTGATTTTGTTTAAATAGAAACACTTTTTTTGAAAACATAAAACAACTTAATTACATTTGTTTATCTGTTACTTTAGATTAAAAATCACAGTTTTTATTTGTATCGGTTAATTCAGATAAACTATACATAAGTTTTCTTTTCTTTTCTTCTTTAGCTTGTGGAAGAATTTTTCTTTGTTATTATTCTGTTAATATTCAAACGTTGTATTTTGTTTTGTGTGCAACAATAAATGTTTTTCTAAATTCGTTAATCAATTTCAATGATATTATTTTTTTTCAATTGAATAAAACATATGATTAATCAACAAGACATGGTTATAATTACATAGGAAAATTAATAAAAATGAATCAGCGAATACTAGGTGTGAAGGATAGTATTCGAATTAATAATAATACCTCTTCCCCTACAACCTATATTTAAACCAATTATTAATAAAAAGTTTGTCAATAGTCAGTAGATAGCCAGACAAATGCTTCCATAATAACTCTCTCTAATGTTATTCTTATGATGGGCTAAGTCCCCAAAGTAAAGTAAAAATTTTCTTTCATTCATTCATTCAATGAATTTCATTCAGAATAATATAAGTTGAAATTAAGCAAAGTTATATTGGGGGTCACCTGTGGTATAGTGGTTAGCATGGCAACCTACAATACTAAAGGTCGTGGGTTCGCGCCCACGATTTTTCAATGGGAGTAAAAAATCCTTGGCCGTGCCGTCCTTCGGATAGGACGTAAAATGGAGGTCCCAAGCCTGTACGCTGTCAGTTACTCGTTAATGATCCCTATCCTAATTATCCCAGGATAGGGAAAATTTAGGATTCCCTCTGTAGCATCTTCCGATTAGCCTTAGTGGCATAAAGTGACGTTAAACAAACAAACAAATAAGCGAAGTTTTCCTCTCTTCACTTCTTTTTTCCTGGTTCGTATTGCTTCTGACCTATCAAGATAAACACGTATCAATGCCTTCGGAAGGAAGCGATCGATATTGGTTTAGGATAATATTGAATTGGAATCGATAATGAGCTCATCTCGACTCAAGGCCAGGAGTTGATGTCGATGATACGCCGACGGATTAGGCTGCACCCGAAGGTCGAAATATTGAGCACTATTGATTCAACTGTTGCGACAAACTATAAAAACTTGTTCCGATGCGAGATGGGACAGTTCCTTCTTCAGGATGGCACGACTTCTCATCTTCGTCTCTTTGGCGCTCTGTTTCCTCTCTTCGGAGGCTAGGGTCATGTCCAGGAAAGACCCTGTAGGTAAGTCATACAACAGAATACTTTGCGATAGCATAGTCACTTAAGAACAAAGAAAAAAATATTTCTTGCAAGGGAATAATATCCCTACGAATAGGAAGGATGGCTTAGGATCCTCATGTCAAAATGAAAGGACAGATTCTTAAAAAACGACTGAAAATACAGTTCTCTATATTTTTTAAATAATCAAAATTGAAAATTAAACAAAGAGAAACTGAATACACACACCACTCACTTCAGCCAATTTGGACACCCGCCCTGGATGGACACTTCAATCATCTTACCTGGAAGGCTGACTAATTCGACAGGAATGGACTAGGGAGCAGTCTAAAAATTTCACATGGGTTAATCATCATCTACGTAATGAAAGGGGAATGAAAAAAAAAATATAGTAAAAAACTATATTTTTTACTACTGATTTTTGTGCTAGGTTATAGCGCTATAGATAGATACAAACTGTTTTCGGTACAAATTTGAAAAAAAATAAAAACAGATGGGTAGGTCTGCTAAAATAAAAAACTATATTTTTTACTAATGAATTTGTAGCTAGGTCATAGCGCTATAGGTAGATACAAACTATTTTCGGTAAAAATTTGAAAAAAAAAAATACAGATGGGTAGTTCTGATAAAATAAAAAATCTGGTGCGTGCGCGCAACACACAACTTTCACTTACTAACTTACTTAGATTAGAAATTGACGTGTTTTGCTAAATATCATTTCCCAAAGTGACACATTTTTCTACATTCATATCTTATTTTTGTTAATCGTTAAAGCCGTTTTTGAGTAAATAAAAAAACCCCGTGAAAATGATACAAAATTTATTAAGTAAAGTCCCCCCTTCCGTAGATCAATTTTGATGAAATTTTTACAGTCATATCTCGGGCATATAAATACATCAAATACCAAGTTTGATCAAAATCGTTAAAACCGTTTTTGAGTAAATAAAAAAAACACGTGAAAATGATACAAAATTTATTAAGTAAAGTCCCCCCTCCCGTAGATCAATTTTGATGAAATTTTTACAGTCATATCTCGGGCATATAGATACATCAAATACCAAGTTTGATCAAAATCGTTAAAACCGTTTTTGAGTAAATAAAAAAAACACGTGAAAATGATACAAAATTTATTAAGTAAAGTCCCCCCTCCGGTTGATCAATTGTGATGAAATGTTGGTTATCACATCTCTGGCATATAAATACATCAAATACCAAGTTTGATCAAAATCGTTAAAACCGTTTTTGAGTAAATAAAAAAAACATGTGAAAATGATACAAAATTTATTAAGTAAAGTCCCCCCTCCGGTTGATCAATTGTGATGAAATGTTGGTTATCACATCTCTGGCATATAAATACATCAAATACCAAGTTTGATCAAAATCGTTAAAACCGTTTTTGAGTAAATAAAAAAAACATGTGAAAGTGATACAAAATTTATTAAGTAAAGTCCCCCCTCCGGTTGATCAATTTTGATGAAATTTTTACAGTCATATTTCAGGCATATAAATAGATCGAATACTCAGTTTAATCAAAATCGTTAGAGCCGTTTTTGAGAAAATCGAAAAAAACCTAAAATGTTATTAAATAAAGTACCCCCTACCTTTGAGCAAATTTGATGAAATTTTCGCTGTCACATCGCGGGCTTATACATACTCTAAATACCCAATTTCAGGTTCTCACGGTTTATAGTTTTTGAGCTAGTCTGTTCACACACACACACACAGACACACACACACACACACACACACACACACACACAGACCATTTCGCGGGACTTGGTTATTTTGACTCAGGGGATCCCAAAACGTGTATTTCCGTTGAAAACCGGAAGTCGAAAATTTTCTCGATCGCAATACTTCCACTTACTATATATTTCATATATAGGTAAGTGAAAGTAAAAATCTGGTGCGTGCTCGCAACACACAACTTTCACTTACCAACGGTTTTGTTATTTGCGACTTCTTAAATGTACAGAACTGCTTTAATTATGAACAATGGTCTGTCATTAAAGGCGTACTCCACATGCGTGGCCGCAACAAGTTTTATGAGTTGACGGAATATTTTTCTTTTTTTCTCCTGTATATGTTTACTTGATTTTCTTCATATATCATATTTAGCCATTTCTTATTTTTAGGCGTGATGAGAGACAGTTAATTTCTCAATATAAACTAAAACAAAGGTACTTTATAGAAAAACGAAAAAGGCCCCTTCCCCATTTAAGCCCCCTCAGAACATTTTAATAATGATAAAGCTTACCTGATATTAAATAAAAACTAATTTTCATTAAACATAACGAATTTGATAAAAATCGTTCAAGCCGTTTTTGAGATAATCGATCAAAAAGGTGAAAATTGGACAAAATTTATTAAGTAAAGTCCCCCCTCCTGTTGATCAATTTTGATGAAATTTTCACAGTCATATCTCGGGCATATAAATACATCAAATACCAAGTTTGATCAAAATCGTTAAAACCGTTTTTGAGTAAATAAAAAAAAACACGTGAAAATGATACAAAATATATTAAGTAAAGTCCCCCCTCCGGTTGATCAATTTTGATGAAATTTATACAGTCATATCTCGGGCATATAAATAGATCAAATACTCAGTTTAATCTAAATCGTTAGAGCCGTTTTTGAGAAAATCGAAAAAAACTTAAAAGGTTATTAAATAAAGTACCCCCTCCCTTTGAGCAATCTTGATGAAATTTTTGCTGTCACATCACGGGCATATACATACACTAAATACTCAATTTCAGATTCGCACGGTTTATAGTTTTTGAGCTAGTCTGTTCACACACACACACACACACAAACACACACACACACACACACACACACACACACACACACACACAGACCATTTCCCGGGACCTGGTCATTTGGACTCAGGGGACCCCAAAACGTGTATTTCCGTTGAAAACCGGAAGTCGAAATTTTTCACGATCGCAATACTTCCACTTACTATATATTTCATATATAGGTAAGTGAAAGTAAAAAGCAGATTTTTATTTTTAAAAGTTCATTTACTTATTTTCACACTGGTTTCTTCAGGGAGAATACTTATTAATTATCATATTTGATATTTCAATTAATTATCATAATAAATCTCTAAAATTAAGTAGTGAATGTACCTGATTAATAAACAATTTGCATAAAATCAACATAAATTTTTTAATTAATCAAAACCAAATAAAATTATCATAATTTAAAGATAATATCATGCTTATTACTTGAACAATACACGGTTTACAAATAGAATAGTCAACAATATAACCTTCTCTGTTTGCAGTCTCTAAACATTTGCATTCCGTCATGGTACTTATACCATATGTGTTCTCAAACACAATGAAATGTTGGGACAAATGTTGATAATGTATCGCACAATCGCAAAGGCATTCTAAGATTCTTTTAACATAATTAATAGTTATTATTATTTTAACAGTGACCTGGTACAAAATAATTATTTTTCAAATTATTGCCAAATATCATAAATAATTATAATCCATATTGTATATGGATGACCATAAATGAAAACCTGGTATCTCATACAAAATTTAACATTTTTGTTTTTTTGGATCAGCTCGTTTTGTTTGCTTTATTTTTAGAACTAAAGTGAACTTTGTGTTGTTTAATAACAAGTATAGAAGTATTGTGTGATGTAAGCTTATAAATCATATAAAACAAACACACAAGGCCTCAACACTCACATGCAAACACACATGCCATCAAGGCTCTCATCAATATTTCAATTATTAGATATTATTCACAATAATGAATCTACACAACCGCTTTGATTTGTAAAAACTTTGGATTTCTAAACAAAAATTTAATTCAGATTAAAATAATTTTTTTTTTAACTTTATGTCTATATTCACGCCTTTCTTAACTGAAAGACAATTAATGAATTAAAATTTTATTTTTAGACAGATCTGAAATATTTGAAATGAAGTCGAACATGAAATATTCTCAATTTCTGTTATATATTCTTACTATAGATATATATATTTTTTTGGAACCATATACAATTTTTTTGTCAAATATTTCGATTTCTCAATAAACGTCATTACATAAATTTTCTTTTAAAAATTTTGCGTCCAAAACGAGGTAAAACCTGGGTGCTTAATCGTTAGGTAAATTCTCATTTTCGAAAAAAAATAAAAAAGAGATCGAAGTCCAGTAACAATAAAAATAAAATGTTCTCAATAATTGTATTTCAGATCACGTTTCATCCATGATGTTGGTACTTTGAACCTCAAAATTTCTATTACATTGAAATTAATTAAATAAAAAATCAATGGTTTAAATTAAAATCAATAATATATTGTTGTTCTATAAAGATGCTATGATCCTTCGTCATATTTATAAATCACGTCATCATAAATTTATTGCTCTCCTAATTTTTCAAAATCATATAAACAATCAACTGATTTAAATATTGAACCTAATTTTTTTAACTTTGAATGAGAAGAAAAAATATTTTATATTTAATCCATTCTAAGAGTTACTTTACTTTGTACATATTTGGTGTAAGATGTGTCAGTTATGCGGAATGGTATATCTTTTGCGCCTGACGGGATTCGAAAATTTTTTTGAAGACCGGAAAATTTAATATGATTCAAGTGACAAAAAATAATAAAAGTATAAAAATCATTTATGATAATAAAATTGGAAAAATATACATACATACATACAATTTTGCTCATTTACAGACCGAAAATTCACATCATCTCATGCTGACTCTACACATCTCTTAAAAACATGAAAAAAGTAAAATTGAGGAATATAAAATATTATATTATCAAACATAAAAAGTAGGAAACCGAATAGAAAATAATTTTTATTGGTAAAGAACTTAAATATTCATTGATATTAATAATAAATAATTCCTAATAATAATTAAAAATATTAATATTAAATATTAAGAGAGACTACGAAATCACTATTGCTAAACAAGGCCATAAAATCTATATTAAAAATTATAATGTGCAGATATTCCTAGAAGATTTCTCTATTTTAGTAATTATTATTACAGCTCCGTAGTACCAAAATTAAAGAAAACAAAATGATCATCAAAAAGAAAATCCACCCCCCACCCCCGATTTAATTTTTTACATTAAGGAAAAAATATGATTAATTCGCTTTAATGGTAATGGGCACTTAAAAATGTTAATGAACTCATGCTTCCATATCTAATGGAATGGAATTTTATCAATGAAATTCCACACCCACTCATTACAAATATTGTTGAAGCAGATAAAACCAGGATACTTCTTGGCCTTAAAAATACATTTAAATATAAAGATATTAAATATGGTTAAAGAGCTAACTTATTTTTTAATAAATCTAATAATAATAATCTTTAAATTATTTACTGCTAGATGAAAAACTATAACAAGAAGAAATAAACAAGAAATAAAAAAATGTGATGCGATGCGCACAACATAAAACTTTCACTTACATTCATTCATGCATACATTCATTTCTTACTTTTGTTTTTAATTACTCTCTAAAGTACACACATTTTTTTTTATTATTAAATAAAAGTCTTTCCTCGCGATACTTTGGCAATGCAAGCATAATACTCCAAGTCGTCTGATTTTATAATTCTCTATGTAGTTGTTGGAAACTTCATTTAGTCACCATGAAACAAATAATTTCCATTAATTCAACAGAACCGCTTTAATTACAAACAATGGTTTGTTATTAAAGGCGTACTGCGCATGCTTTGGCTCAACGTGTTATATGAGTTGACGGAATATTTTTCTTTTTCCTACCGTATTTTTTTACTTGATTTTTTCTTATTTTATATTTAGCCTTTTCTTATTTTTAGGCGAAACGAGATAAAGATAATTTCTCCATATAAACAAATACAAAGGTACTTTATAATAAAACAAAAATGGCCCCTTCCCCATTTAAGCCCACTCAGAACATTTTTATGATGATAAAACTGACATGATATTAAAGAATACTTGATTCTCATTAAACATGACGAGATTGATCAAAATCATTAAAGCCGTTTTTGAGAAAATCGAAAAAAAATTTAACAAAAATTTTGACAAAAGTTATGAAATAAAGTTCCCCCTCCGTTTGATCAATTTTGATGAAATTTTTACTGTCATATTGCGGGCATATTCCTACATTAAAAAAAAAAAAAAAGGCCCCTTCCCGATTCAAGCCCCCTCAGAACATTTTAATAATGATAAAGCTTACCTGATATTAAAGAAGACTTGATTTTCCTTAAACATGACGAATTTGATCAAAATCATTATAGCCGTTATATTTAAATAATAATAATAATTGTAATAATGGTCTTTTTATTAATAACAAATTTACATATTTACAATTTATTGAAAATAAAGACATACCTCATGGTATTAGCCATCTGACTGGAGTCGTTTTTTTTTGTTATTTTTTTTTTTTAACAAAAATATTAAATGCATACGGCAATATATAAATATCCACACATACATACACACACAATCATACATTAATGAGCATGTGATACATGAGCCAGTATACAATATATACAATATACAGACAATATTCTTAACACAAATATTATATACACAATGACATAACGAATGCATATACACATATATTACAATAAGAATGTTGAGTATATATTCACAAAGATTACAAGCAAATGTTATAAGTCTTATTGTGATGAAATCAGTGGGTCGTATATAAAATGGGAGTAAATTAATATCTTAATTACGATAAGACTGCCTACAGATAACAGCGTTGAAAAGATCGACGATTTAAAGACTACGTTGGAAGCAATTGCCTCTAACTAAAAAAAAAAATAAAAATTATTGAAAAATACTGAGATAGTAAAATTTTTTATAATCGAAATCAGAATTTGGGGATAAAAAGAAAAAAAGCACTGCAATATATCAGTAATCACCACAGAAAATAGAATAATTAATGTTTTACAACTAATCTTAATTTTAGAAGCCGATGTTAAATCCACATATTTAATTCAAATCGCAAATTTTTAATAATATTGGAAAATATTATTTTTATTTTGAACCTTTTATAGCATATAAACGTTTCCAATCATAAGTTTATTGTGATTTATTAAAAATCAATAACACAAAATTTATGGTTATTTAAATAATATAGATAACTTTGAACATCGAATTATCTTGATAAGATTTTTTTTTTAATTTTAATTTATAAAAATGAATAAATTTATAAGAATTTATTTTTTATTAAATGTTAATTTTATTAGTTTTAAATAACTTTATTTGAAGAGAAAGATTTAACACGGCCGAAAATTCAACCCGTAATAATTCTCTACGTAATTATTTATTTATTTTATTATTATTATTTTATATTAATTTAACCATCATTGTGGGTGACCACCTATTTTTTAAAATTATTTTAAATAATTTATTTTTGAAGAGAAAAGATTTGGCTCCGCCGGGAATCGAACCCGAGTAGGGTGGTGTAATGGATAAGCATCCCGCGCATGTCACGCGGAAGACCCGGGTTCGATTCCCGGCGGAGCCAAATCTTTTCTCTTCAAAAATAAATTATTATTTTTTTTTTTTTTTTTTTGTAAGAAAGAACTATCAAAGAATTTCATGTAAGTGAGGTAAAATTTCTGGGTAAGTTTTGGTATTTCCAAGCTATAAATAATCCTTAAAAAAGGCGGGAAATACTACCTCAGTGGTACAGATTTTTGTTTTTTTTTAATGGCCTGTGGTAGCAGAAGAGTATAATTGAGCAGAAGAGTTGACATAACATTCAGAAGAAATTCAAGATAATATTTATTCAAACGGAATTTTCTTAGATTACGAGTTAATGCTATTATATAATATAGTCAGGATAGAATCCATTGAAATGAGGCTTCGTGAGTAATGCGCTGTAAGATTTAGTCGAGATGAGGTTGAGAGTTTTTTCAAGGTACAGTTAGGTTTGCGGACTCAGTCGAGGTTCTCCTATAGCAATGAGCACACTAAACTTAGTCACTCTTCTCATCTGTTGTCTGAGTCAACTTGATGGGAGGTCTGTCGGGGTATACGAAGATGGGTTCTGGATAGACGGTAAAGAGGTCGAAGATCAGAAAGAGGATGTATATAATAGGAGACAGGATACAAGGAGGATTACGAGAGGTACTTTAATAATTAATAATTTTAATAATTAATAATATTATGTTATTATATGTAATATTTTTATTACATAGAAAGGGTCTTTTTTACTTTACCCACACCAGTTACACTCATTTCTAAAGAGTGATTTATCTTAATATTAAATTAGAACAGATGATTAAAGTAATTTATTTATTTTTTTTCCTTGATCTTCGCCTCTACACTACAGGGTCATTGGTCATTGACTTTGTCTTCCTCATCTTTTAACAGCTCACTTAATCCTTGTTCCTTCCATTTTAAGCTTCTTTCTGAGTTCTTTGTATTGTGAACAATGAAGTAAAAGGTGTTTTAACGTTTGGGGTAAATTATTGCATTCTTGGCATGTGGGTGCTTAAAGTCCTCGGAGAAGATATCTGTGTGGAACTCGCAGTGGCCAATTCTGATGCGACACAATACGACTTCTTCTCTTCTCGAGATTCTGGAGCTTGTATTCGACTTTTTGAACTTCAGTTTTATTTCGGATAATTTGGAGTGTTCGCTCTTCCACCTCAACTCCCAAATTTTGTTCTGATTTTTTTTCAGTTGATGTAACCAGTCCTCTTTTGTTACTTCTTGTAGTATTGTTACTTCTAAATTCCCGGTTACTTCTATTCTATTCTATTTAAAAAGATTAAAATGTAAACAAAAATGATAGTTTAATATACTGCATCTGCTCAAACTGCATTTAAATGCTGGAGATCTTTGGTGAAAAACAAGCTTCATAAAGTAACATCCTCTTCTGCATTTCCGTGTGTTATGCAATATTCCGAACCTTTGAAATGTTTTAAATACCTCTTCTTCCTATTTAAGAACACGACTCAGTTGAAAAAGATTCGTTATTAACAAAATCAACTTCAACTTTTCTCAAAACCTAGGAGGTATTAGGTAGGTAACCTCCTTCATATATATATATATATATATATATATTTTCTCTTAAAATAGACATATGTCCTTAAATAACGTTATAACGTAAAATAATATCAAAAAGTAACGTAAAGTAAAGTAAAAAAAAAAAAACATTTCATGTAATAAAACGGATGTATTTTTAAATGATTGCCTAGTTAAATTATCTAGAAAGTTAATGAGTCAAAAATATACTTCAGTAGTGACAAAAGAGTTCTTATCATGAAAGGATGTGGTGAACCACTTTTCACTTATCGCATAGTAGCGATTCTATAATATTTCAATTCGCTTTTTTTTAAAAAATAAATAATGTCATTGGTTTTACAATAATTAAAGAAATATTTTTTTTTTTTTTTTTATATCTATTTAAATAAAGATGAAATTCTGTTTGTTTGTTCTTTATAGAAATCCATACCGTTTGTCCTAAATTCTCCAAATTTCGCTCAGTGGTTCTTTGATACCAGGTGCGAACACCTATCCATATTAAAATTGTATAATTTCAGCCGATCTTCAGTTGATATTCTTTATTGTTATAAAAATCATAATGATATCCCTTTACAATGTCTTTTTTCACGAAATCGACCGTTTCTTTAGAAAAATAAAATTCCCTGGGTGAAACCGGGGTATACAGCTATAATCTATGTAAATAAAGATGAAATTCTGTTTTTTTATAGAAATCTATACCATTTGTCATAAATTCTCCAAATTTCGCCCAGTGGTTCTTTCATACCAGGTGCGAACACCTGTCCATATTGAAATTGCATAACTTCAGCCAATCTCTGGGTATATTCTTTATTGTTATAAAAATCGTTTTGATCTCGCTTTACATTGGTTTTTACGAAATCGACAGTTTGAGTCGATAAAAGTCTCAGTTTATAGATTTAAAAAATGAAATTCTCCGGGTGAAATCGGTATATATAAAATTTCATAACTTTAGCCGATCTCTGGGTATATTCTTTATTGTTATAATAATCGTTTTGATCTCGCTTTACTTTGGTTTTTACGAAATTGACCGTTTGAGTCGATAAAAGTCTCAGTTTATAGATTTTATAGATTTAAAAAATGAAATTCTCCGGGTGAAACCGGTTTTTTTTTTATAAAATTGCATAACTTCAGCCGATCTCTGGGTATATTCTTTATTGTTATAATAATCGTTTTGATCTCGCTTTACTTTGTTTTTTACGAAATCGACCGTTTATAGATTTAAAACATGAAATCCTCTGGGTGATACCGGTATATACAGCTAGTTATAAATAAATAAATAAATTTTCATAATGACTTACTATCTAATTTGTCAAAAATATTGTATCTATCAATTATTGGATGGTTATCCATAGAAGGATAGAAAAGGGTATGCATTTTTGGTGTTTGTTAATATTTCAATGTTACTATATCGCTCGTTTAGAAGAAGACGGCCACTAAACCCAAAATCTTCATTTTCATTATTTAAGGAACTTCAAATCACATTATCTTTCTTCGAGAAAATTTCCAGATTTTTAAATCCAATATTTAACGCTGGAGAGCAGTTAAGGCAGTCTTTTATAGATTAGGAAGATAGCAATATTGATCACAACAGATGCTTCTCGTCTAATATTTCAGTTTGGATTGTGCTAGTCTTCCTCCAAACGAGGAATATGTCAAAAATATATGATTGGTAAATTTAAAAATTACTGCCTATCGGGAAACCTATATTTTGTAAACGCACCTCTGGGATATTAAGAGGTCAAGTCTTAAATTTTTTAAATTATTATTTTTTTCTATATCTTCTAATTTAGTAGGAAGATTATATGATTAATGAAATATTAGCAACGTATCTTCCTTTTTATTTTTCTTTATTTTCTTACAACTTTACTCTATTGTCACGTTATTAATTAATATAATAAAATTATAACTATCTCAAATTTCCGAAATTTACTGGTATGCGTTCTTATTCTTACACTCATACTTGTCTTATTCCTGTCTGAATAAGACAAGTATGAGTCAATATATGAGAATGTGAATTTTAGATATTCGGCATAGTTATAATTTTATTACAAGAATATCTTGAAAAATTACAAGAATAATTCGACATTCAACCGTATGATTGAGAAATATATGTTTTGAGAATGGGCACGAAACCCTGAAACTTCATATTTCATAAATTATTATTATTACATTATTTTAATTATGAGATTAGATATAGAAAACGCTTTCAAAGTTTTTAAAACTGCATTTTTTATGATATTCTCTGAAAAACGTCAATATTTTGGTGAGAATTTTCAAATTTCACATTTTTGGCGTTTGCATATTTGAAGTTCGCAAAAAAATATTTTAATATTAATGATGCGTAACATCATCTCTGAGGCGAATATATTTATTTAGTTATTTTTTGCGAGTGTATTTCTTCATCTTATATTATATTAAATATTAGTTGAAGAATTTTAAAAAAGCAATAAATATATAATTATTGGAAACTTTTAAATTTGAAAGAAAGTAATTTAGTGAATGGAAAGTAAGGCTTAAAGGTATTTAATCAAACCTTTCCTTGGTCTTTTTTCCTACAGTTCATTCATTTCTTTCAGCCCAGAAGACTATATCAATGAATGAATCAAAGATGAAACATTGGCTGTTAGTAAATGACCTATATTTACTACATTTCAGCATTTAATGACTGATTAATAATAATTTTAATTCAGTATAACTTTTTATTTTTAATAATTTTTTTCTTGCAGGAGGTGCATGTATTCTGGACTTGAATACAGATTTACCGAAGAAAAATGAGCCTCTTTTCCTTCAGCGCACACCTTCCGGTGCTTTGGACTTGGTCTTACCGGAAATGGAAGGGAAAAGAGGAATCATCGCTCTTAGAGAAGGAGAGGTAATAATTATTCTCATCATTCCACTGAGAGATACAAGACGATTTGTTACATTAAGATCTAGGTGACGATAGAAGTTAAGATATCGCTCTAAAACCATTTTGTATCTGAGAGACTAAGCACTACTAGATTTATAAGTATTTTTTATCGTAATAAAACTGAGTATTTCCTTTTAATAGCTTTTTATACCAGCTAATAAATACTGAAATCACTGATAATTTATAATCACTTATGTAATTTAATTGAGGAAAATGTTTCTAAAAAAAAGATCATCTTATAATCTCAGATCTACAACGCGATTAATTTTGTTAATCTATGTTACAATATCTAATCAATATATATATATATATATATATATATATATATATATATATATATATATATATATATATATATATATTATAAAGCAAAGTGTACATTGTGCGTGCCGATGAGGCTAAAAAACGACTCCACGTATGATTTAGAAAGTTATGTCGTCGTGTAGCCCTACAGCCCCTAACCGTGAAGAAGGCTTCTGTTTTTATCTTTAGAATGTAAAATTGAAGAGATATAAAGACCGAAATTTTAAGCCTCTCGCACCATCTAATTAGCGAGTTAAGAATGAAAAATTTAGTTTGAGCTCCAGACTACTAGGAAGCGCTAGGGTGCCTTTCACTCAATGTTTATTGTTCATTCGTTCAGTTTGTATTGGTTATATACTTTTTCAGCTGTTCATTTAAATTACTAAAAAAGTATGCGTAAATAAGTAGTTTCTACATAGCGTTTTAAAATAAAATAATGATTTTACATCTATGCAATAAATTAGAAAACCAACTTGATTCCATAACAAATTAATCAACACATCACATTTAATCAATATATAATATATAAGTAAATTTAATGCAATATGAGTGAATATTTCTTAGTAATACAGTAAGTGAATGAAAACAGACTTAAAAAAAAAAAAAAGAGATAACTTGACTGAATATAAATCGAAAATAAAAATTTTGAAGTTATGAAGTTCTTATTGTAGTTATGAAAAAGAAGTTGGTTTGATTACTATTTATATGAGCCCTCCAGTTGTCAAAATGACTTACTCCAATTTCAGCATTTTTTCAATTAGATTTTATCACTCCTTATAGTTCAGGATAAAAAGGAATATGGTAAAGAAATTGTGCCTTGATATGTGTAGAATTAATTTTTCTTTTACCATTTTCAATCCCACTTAAAGTATATATGGTCCTTTATTTGGGCGGACTCTGCAGCTCTCGAATCTTAATATTAATATAAAGTTAAAACCCTCATATTAAATCAAATAAATGTTTGCTGCCAATGAATGGTTCTTTATGTGGACCGACTCTGCAGAGCTTGAATCTTAATAATAATACCACATAGAACCGAAGTTTCATAAGGAGCTGATTTTGATCTATATTTCCTTTAATTTTACAGTTTTTCTCTTATTAAAACTACCACACAACTAACGTAGCGAAGCCAGGCACCCTACCTAGTCTCTCTCTCTCTCTCTCTCTCTCTCTCTCTCTATATATATATATATATATATATATATATATATATATATATATATAAGAGGCTTTGTCCTGACTGACAGAATCAACGCAGAGCAAAAACTACTCTAATTTGGACTCATTTTAAAGATCTTGATACGACGAGTTTAACTCGAAGGCCCATATGGGGCGTCGAAAATCATGTTTTAAAGCCGAAAATGAAGCGTTCACGACCAGTAAGCAATTTTGTGTTTCGGCGGTTTTAGTGAACTCTCTCCATTGCGCGCCTCCCTCTCTTCTACCGAGCCGGCAGCTTCCCCCTCCAACATTCCACCTACCGTAAGCTCCGATCCCTGTTATGTTGTTAATAAATAACATATTTTGTCAATATATAACATATATTATATTAAATCAATACCAAGATCACAGAAATGATTTTAACGGCTCGCGGGCAAAGCCGCGACGGGGAATGCTAGTTTATAATAAAGAAGACTTCGCCAAAGTAGTTAAGTTATTGTTTGCAGACACTCCTTATCTAACAACAACAAAAATTTATATGGTAACTTTTTATTTACTTGAGGCCAAAACAGATTTTAGTCACCCTCTTATTCGTTCCCTTATTGTACATCACTTATATTAAATTATTGTTTCGATGTTCCGACAAATTACGCCATTATCAATGTAACAATACTTAAAATTACAATACATCTCAAACAACATTCATCAAATTAAGAACAATTTAACAATTATAAAAATTCTACAAACAACACAGTATGGTATAAACGATAAGAATATAACCGTGAAAGAAAGAATTGCGTTCCAGCAAATTTGGTGAAATATTTACTTCTTACTGAGGAAAAACATGGCATGTCGATATAAGAGACGGCTGTCAGAGAAGCTAACAGCTTTTGCACACGGAATGCGCTGGGTTATATTGCCTTCCGATTTTGAAATATTCTTTATTTCATCTCATATTATTCGGAATAAGATATATATATATTCCAGTAAACACTATTCTTAACTATCTAAACTATTCCAATATGCCACGAAAAGGATTATTCCAGTTCCTCCCATCATCAGGTTAACTAGTAAGAACTATGAATAAATTATTGAAAGCCAAATTGGAGACTCCTCGCTAAGAACGCTTTCAGTCCATTTTTTGTGAATATTGTTTTATAGCACATAGTAAACCATTTCGAGTACTACAAATGTGTGTAGTTTACACGAAAACAGCAACTGCAGTCCTTGAGATATTTACAATTCTTTTTTGGGGGCACATGCTATTAAAATTCTTTTTTGGTCATTGATTCTTTTTGGACTAACAAATAATCTACTGTATTTTTATTAAAATTACCATTGTTTGAAAATATATTGAGCATACACTATTTTTTTTCTTAGAGTTACTAGGTTGTGTTCTATACAAGATTTAAACTCTCATTTTGCTCTCCTGTAAAATTTGCAAAATGTGACTGAACACAAATCTTAGCGTGGGGTCTTTAATTACTATAAGAATATCGGCCTATAATTATCGATACTATCGATAGTCGATATTTTAATTGATATAATAATAAAATATAACATTTTTACAAAACCCAGTAATTTAAAAATATGAATATCTTTGAAATACTTATTCTATATAAACTATTGTTTGTTAACGTCACAATATGCTACTAAGGCTAATCGGAAGATGCTACCGTGGGAGTCCTATAATTTGCCTATCCAGGTATAATTAGGACAGGGATCTTTAACGAGTACCAGAAATCGTACAGGCTCCTGACCTCCATTTTACGTCCTATCCGAGGAACGGCATAGCCACGATTTTTCACTATCTTACAAAAATCCCAGGGCCATCTCGGGACGCGAACCCGCGACCTTCAGTAATGTAGGTTGCCGATGCTAACCCCTACATCACTTACAGATTTTTAGTAGGGATCGAAACGTTGGCTTTGAAAAAAAAAAAAAAAAAAGATCAAAACGAAAATCCTTACTAGTTTATAACATATGGTTAAGAAAAACAGTTGACTATTACACAAATATAATAACATAAAATATAGACGCATCTAAAAAGGTATAATTTTTTTCTTTGAGCTAATTATTGAAAACCTCTGTCCTTCCAGGTAGCTTGTGTTTACCTGTAGTCTTTAAAATTTAATACTCAACAACTATCATTCCTGAAAGTTTACTGTAAAATGGAAAGCAAAAAAAAAAAAAAATTTAGAAGTACAAATTTGTCGAACTAGAAATATTTTAGAAATTTGATATTCAGTTAACAAAACATTAACGAACCACGGAGACAGGAGTCAAATATACAAATTAGTATTAATTATATATACAATAAACAAATCATGAAATGTTTAAACAGTAGTTCATGTACTGCTATGAATATGTAATTGTGATTATCTCGTTGTTGTTGTTGACAAATATTTAAACATTCTATTCATATTCATCATCGTTACTAAAACAACAAACAACACGTCTGTTGTATAATATCACCCTAATTTAACACGCTGATAATGAAATTCAAAATTTAAATTGAACTTGTTAATATTAAAGTTAATATCGATTTGACTGACAAAGATAACACTGCGACGTGATAATAAAAATTAGTAAAATCAGCCAACCCATAAACCAAATAAAAGTACCGTAAAACGAGGTGACTTTGTGACTAATGGGGTGACTTTGTGACAAGCCTATTTTTCTACAGTTTTTGAATTTTCCTCCTAAAAAGAATCAGGTTAGGCAATTCAGTGTACTCGTCAGTTGGTCTGTAATGTGCTGCAACCTACTGGCCACATATAACTTCTTTCATTCCATTTATCATGGTGCTTTATTTCATATATGCTTAATTGTTTTCATTTACTTGAAAATTTGAAATAAAGCACCATGATAAATGGAATGAAAGAAGTTATATGTGGTCAGAACGTTGCAGCACATTACTGACCAACGAACAAGTACACTGAATTGCCTAACCTGATCCTTTTTAAGGAAGGAACTTACAGTTCAAAAACTGTAGAAAAATAGGCTTGTCACAAAGTCACCCCATTAGTCACAAAGTCACCTCGTTTTACGGTACCTAATTAGTTTCGGAATCGTAAGAATCATATATGTATAACTTTTTTACTTTCACTTACCTTTATATGAAATATATGGTAAGTGGAAGTATTGCGATCGTGAAAAATTTCGACTTCCGGTTTTCAACGGAAATACACGTTTTGGGGTCCGCTGGGTCGAAATGACCAAGTCCCGCGAAATGGTCTGTGTGTGTGTGTGAACAGACTAGCTCAAAAACTATAAACCGTGCGATCCTGAAATTGGGTATTTAGTGTAGGTATATGCCCGCGATGTGACAGCATAAATTTCATCAAAATTACTTAAAGGGAGGGGGTACTTTACTTAATAGCTTTTTAGGTTTTTTTTCGATTTTCTCAAAAACAGCTCTAACGATTTTGATTAAACTGAGTATTTGATGTATTAATATGCCCGAGATATGACTGTAAAAAATTCATCAAAATTGATTAACCGGAGGGGGAACTTTACTTAATAAATTTTGTAACATTTTCACGTGTTTTTTTTATTTACTCTAAATCGGCTTTAACGATGTTGATCAAATTGGGTATTTGATGTATGTATATTACCGAGATATGACTGTAAAAATTTCATCAAAATTGATTAACCTGAGGTGGGACTTTACTTAATAAATTTTGTATCATTTTCACGTGTTTTTTATTTACTCAAAAACGGCTTTAAAGATTTTAATCAAACTGGGTATTTGATGTATGTATATGCCAAATATGTGATAGCCAACATTTCATCAAAATTGATCAACCGAAGGGGGGACTTTACTTAATAAATTTTGTATCAATTTCACGGGTTTTTTATTTACTCAAAAATGGCTTTAACGATTAACAAAAATAAGATATGAATGTAGAAAAATGTGTGACTTTGGGAAATGATATTTAGCAAAACACGTCAATTTCTAATCTAAGTAAGTTGGTAAGTGAAAGTTGTGTGTTGCGCGCACGCACCAGATTTTTTTCTTATATTTTCATGAAGAAGGATAACGTCGGAAAGCCCTTCTTCGTTCGAAGCGTATATCTCTCTCGAATCTTTCCTAGGCGGTGGTTAAGTTCCAGGTATTATGGCAGCATATCCGAATTTATTATATTGTTGAATTGCACAACCTTACTCAAGATTTTTATGGAATTTAAGCATGTTTTCCATTCTTTTATTTTAGAGATTTCTTCGTTTACTGAGGTTGTTCCATCTAGGCATATCCATAAATCCTGTTTTATGTTTATTTACAAGGAAGATGACTGGATAAGAGAAGCAGATTTCTCTTATCAGGGTTTTGCGAGTCCCTTAATATCTTGTCGGTTTTCAATGACAGACAAATCGTCTGCATAAACTTGCATTTAACGGTTCATTTACCTGCTAATTAAATTTTGCTAACTTTTTCTTCTTTTACTACCTCCTTTCTGCCTCTCAGCGTGGAGGAGCCTCGACCCAAGCGGACCAAGCATCACGGTCCCTAGCCAATGCCTTCATGGATTCCAGCCTTCTTCCTCTTTTTTCTCCCACTTATTCCATCCGGTCCATCCACGTCTTTCTTGGCCCGCCTCTTGGTCTTTTGCCTGTAGGCCTAGCTTCGAGAAACTTACGTGGTTCTCGATCTTCGCTTATTCGGCAGACGTGACAAAACCACTATAGCTGCTTCTTCTCTAGGATCTCACCTATTGGCATTATTCCTAAATCATTTCTTTTTTTTTCATTTCTGATGAGATCCCTCCGAATTCTGTCAGCTACTGTTTTAAGATACTTCGTTTCTACGGCCGTAATTCTGCTCAGCTGTCTGTCAAGAGCAGAGTTGGGCAAAAAGAAGTTTAACTACAAATTACAAAACTACTGACACAGTAGTAGGGAAGTTGTTGAAACTACAACTACTTTTATAATTTGTAGTTGATGGACCACAACTACAACTACTGTAGTTTCAAAAAAGTAGTTGCATTTTTACAACTACAACTAGTAGTTGCAACTGTAATTATGGGCCTGAAACTACAACTACTTTTATTGATAACGAGTAATGATCGATATCTAGTATTATCGATAAGGAGTATATCATATGCAATTCAGCTAATATATAAAACATGGGATTGATTGAGAACCTAAGGTTAAAAAAAAATAATTGACTGCCGGAAATCATGGAAAAAATTTGTATTACGTATATGTATTGTACTATTTTTAAAACAGATTATCAACAATAATGGAGCCCATTTATCTATGGAGTATTTATCTAAACACAAAATAAAAATAGCAAAAACATGTGATTTAATTAGACGTTGCTTAGCAAATGTAGTTGCCGCTCTAAAACTACATTTACAACTACTTGTTGTATTTGCCATTCCCAACTACTTTTTCCCAACTAATGTAGTTGTAGTTTTAAATTACAACTACATAACTGGTAGTTGAAAAATAGTAGTTGCGCGCTTCCAACTACAAACTACATGTAGTTTTCTGTGTAGTTAATTACAAATGTAGTTAACTACTGCCCAACTCTGGTCAAGAGGAACCCGACTTTCGCTTACATATATTAGGGTGGTAAGGTACATTGCATTAAAAATGTGTAGTTTCACTTTTTTTTCCACTTCCCGATTTTCGACAATTGCAGATTTGGTAATACATATTGTTTGCCTTTTTTATTCTATTGGAAATTTCGTCATCTATTTTACCACTTCTGCTAATCGCTGTCCCTAGCTACGTATAATCCTCTACCGCTTCCAGGATTTCTCCTCCTCATGTGATTTGCGCCTCCTCAGGTTGCCGTCCTGCTTGCATTACTAAGCAATTTTTTTTTATTGCATTTATAATCATGCTCTCCTCCTTCCTCTCAAGTTCGGCTTCCCATTCCATTACCGCTTGTTGGGGATTATGTACAGATTCCTCAATGAGTAAAATGTCATTTGCGTATAATAGTGTCTGTGCAAGAACTGTCCTCATGTTCCATTTTCCTACTACCATTCGTGCCGTCCTTCTTTTACGTATTTTCAGGACTCCGTCCATTATTAAAATTAAGAGAAGAGGGCTTAGGCTGTCGCCGTGTTTTACTCCTTTTCTCATTTCGGATCTTCCTGATTTACTTCCGTTTATTCTTACTATTCCCTTTGAGCCTTTATAGGATGATCTGATAGCATCCATAAGTTCCTCTGGAACATTCTTTGCTCTCAGTGCTTTCCATAATTCAGATCACAGTGCAGAATCATAAGCTGCTTCCAGGTCCCAAAAGAGCAAGGTATACTTTTTGTCCCGGCACCAGGCCTTCTCTAGTAGAGAAGGATATTTTGCTGACAAAATTTTTTAAAGTTTCCCTACATTAATATTCATATTTACTTTTCAGCAAATCTTGATCTCATGCCCGGGCAAGAAGAACCACATCGCTGTTACCAACACCGAATACTCCGGAGCTTCCTGCAAGGCTGGAAAGACATTGTCCATCGATGGATCGGACTACTCTTCCCTGGACCTCGACTGTAGCTCGAGGGCCTCCTCAACCACCAGGCCAACCCAGAGGAAGTGCGCTGGAGGAAAGGGTATCATCGTGGAGCTAGGATTCGAAGTGAGTATATAGACTATTTGACAATACAACATAGATATGTTTTAGAAGGCTAGGTATTTTCAAGTATTTTAAGATAATTTTATGTGAAGAGAAAAGATAAACCATGCTGCCTTTTTCGTATAATAATAAAACTTATAGAATAAGGGGTTAAATAATCGACCTAAATGTTATTGTGGACGTTTTTGGTGTGAAGTAAGGAGGGAGAATCCAGGAGGCAATTTATCACGAAATTTGGGGAGGAGGTGTTCATGATAGCCCTGACAGCACCATTTTTCTATGAGAAGGACTGCGATATAAACAACCAAAAGTGTTATGTTTAATTAATTAATTAAGTGATTAATTGTATTATACGTTTAAAAGTAACAAAAAATTAGAAAAGCAAAAATATTTGAGGGGGTACATTAATTTGTTGCCAATTTCAACGTATTTCGACACACTGGTTTTCTTTTGTTTAACGTTCTTTTATGATACCAAGGCTAATCGGACGAAGATACCGTGGTGGATGAAGATACCTTGGTAGTTCTAAATTTTTCCAATTCAGGTATAATTAGGATAGGGATCTTTAACGAGTACCTGGCCTAGCAAGGGGACCTCGCGATCTCCATTTTAGGTGCTATCCAAGGGACGGCATAGCCAAGGATTTTTTACTACCTTTAAAATATCCCAGGGTCACCGCTGGACGTGCACCCGCGACCTTCAGTATTGTTGCTTGCGATGCTAACCACTACACCATAGGTGTGACCCATTTGTTTAAACTTACGACTATGATTCTTAAATTTACTTTGATTTCTTTACCGATCAAAAGAGTAACATTTTTTCCCGCCCAATCCATTTAAACCTCTTGTCCACTACCGTAAAATGAGTTGACATTGTGACTAATGGGGTGACTTTGTGACAAGCCTATTTTTCTACAGTTTTTGAATTTCCCTCCTTAAAAAGAATCAGGTTAGGCAATTCAGTATACTTGTCAGTTGGTCAGTAATGTACTGCAACCACTGGCCACATATAACTTCTTTCACTCCAGTTACCATGGTTCTTTATTTCATATATGTTTGATTGTTTTCATTTTGTTGAAACCTTGAAATAAAGCACCATGGCAAATGGAAGGTAAGAAGTTATAGTGGTCCATATGTGGCCAGTAGGTTGCAGCACATTCCTGACCAACTGACAAGTACACTGAATTGCCTAACCAGATTCTTTTTAAGGAGGGAAATTCAAAAACAGTAGAAAAATAGGCTTGTCACAAAGTCACCCCATTAGTCACAATGTCACCTCATTTTACGGTAAGGTGAATTTAAAAAGTAAACTTTATGAAAAATACATTTTATTTTAATTTAAATTTACGAAAGAAATAAAACTAGGAGCATTTCAATGCTCTAACTTGCTAATCTAAAATCTAACTTGCTTAAACAACATTTAGTCTAAAAAATTATATATACGTTCCTATCCTAACAATACGTAGCTTGGATATTGTTTTCTGCTTCCTCATGTCTATCCATTGCGAATGATTGATGGACTTCAACATTGCTTTCCTGATAACTGAAACACCATCCCCTTTACCATTCCAGGTCGGAGGCTCTTGGATTCCGATGATCGAGTCCTGCCACGACGTCGAGAACAGCAACACCTTCTACTCAGTCCACACCGTCCACGGCGCCATCATGGGAGGAAAGGTTTACAGGACGACCGCTAGGCCGCTCTTCTCCAGGGGGGACAGCATGTTCTTCAAGGGATTCAACCCCGAGAACGCATATGCCCAGGTGAGTGATGAGTGACCAGTTTACAGGATTTCCTTTCTTAACAATTGTCTAAATATATCCTTGAATAATCTTTTTGATTAGAAAAATCAAAAAGACGTCATGACCCGCGAACTCGGAGCCGCCAATGCCAACAAGTACTTCCTCTCTGAGAAGACCTTCTTCTTGGCTAGGGGACATCTTGCACCCGATGCGGACTTCCTCTTCAGCGCCCACCAGTTCTTGACATACTTCTACGTCAACGTTGCTCCCCAATGGCAATCCATCAACGCAGGCCACTGGCTCAAGGTGGAAGACAACACCAGGAAGATAGCCAAGAGTGTGAGTATTGGATTATTTTACAGAGCAATTTTGTCAAAAAGATTTTTATAATAACAATGTTATATGAAAATAATATATTCTACAGCTCGGAGCTGACCTCCAAGTCGTCACCGGAACCCAAGGAGTCCTCACATTGCCTTCAGCAAGTGGCCAGAAGCAGATCAGGCTCCAGGGCTCCAGGCTTCCAGTACCAGAGCACTTCTGGAAGGTCCTCAGGAACACCCAAGACGACTCCTGCATCGCCTTCGTCGCCACCAACAACCCCTTCCTGACTAGCCCGCCCAAGACCATCTGCAACGACATTTGCTCTCAGAACGGATGGCCAAAACTCCAAGACGACTTGTCCAAGGGATACGTATACTGCTGTAGGTACGAAGACCTCAAGAGGGCCGTACCCGAGATGCCCAACCTGACCTGCAAGTCTGTCCTAAAGGGAGAGTTCTAATTTGTCTCAAAGGCGAATTGTAAATAAATAAGATACCCACCACAAGATCAGTCATTGCAACCTCTTATTTCAACTCATCTCTTGAATTCTTGAACTTAGTTTTAATAAGACTATAACTACCAGAAGGAGCTAAGGTATGAGTAAAGGAATTTGAGGAAAAACAAACTAGCAATAAATTTAAAGTTTAGATATAAAATTCATACCGAGCCTACAAGAAAAGTATAAAACGGTATATTGCGAGTAAAATATTCGATTTAAAGGCTTTAGCTCGGAAGAAGGGGAACTATTTTTACCTTACAACATAAAGTTTTATAGAAGCTAGGTTTGAAATGAACTGCTACAAATCATACAGAAAACAATTATTTACTCATTACCATAGGAGAGCTTCAGTACTACATAAGTGGATAAGTGGTACAATAAATTCCTTCCATTATTAGATTAAGTGGAATGCAAGATAAAATCTGAAATTTCACAAATGGTTCCACTAAACTCATTTGTTTTTTGTTTTTTTACACAACTGCAGAACTTACAAGGAGTGACTTGGATTTTGTAATCAGATTAGAAGTTAGAAGTTTATTGTAGACTTCTAATGGATTTATTAAACGCTAAGAGGCTAGTTATCAGTAGAAGATAATTACAGTTTCAACCAGACATTTGAATATTTTCAGGCAATGGAGTTAAATAGAAGGTTACCTAATGGACTCAGCGGGAGTCATTAGGAGTCACACATCTCCCATGATCTCGCAAGTTTTGCGAGTATTTACGGGAGATGGACAATTTTTGTCCAATAAATACTCGCAAAACTTGCGAGATCATGGGAGAAGTGTCAGTGAAGAGGAAGGATTTGGCACCGTTTGGAAGCGACACCGTGGTGTAATGGATAGCATACCGCGCATGTCACGCGGAAGACCCGTGTTCGATTCCCGGCGGAGCCAAATCTTTTTTCTTCAAAAATACATTATTTAAAATAAAAAAACAAATGGTTGAAAAGAGTTCTAGACTTTTTGTTGGAACAGTCACAAACTGTTGAAATACACGTTCGTGACGGTCAAGTTCATATACACTTTCGGGAACCTTCTAGAATGTTCTAATTCAGACTAAAATAAGGAGCTTTAGCAGCATAGCAACATATGTTTTGAAAAAATTGTGTCCAGTAACCAACAGACATACAAGCCTTATAGTCGAGCTGGGATAACTACCGGGCTCACATGATGCAACATTTATTCTTTAGTGAAATGTACAATAGCATGTTGCCGGCTAGTTAATATAGTTATTAACAGGTAGGGTGCACCCTAACAAAAAATGCATTTGTAAGTACTGTATAATTGTTTATTGCCAACGTTATATTATTTGTTTCAATGATATGAATATGATATGTATTAAGGTACGTTTGTTTGTAACAATCATGTTTGTCTTTTAGTTTCACCATCATTTAACATTTATTCTCTGTAATCCTCCAATCAGTATTCTTATTTTTATGTTAATAAAATGGTTTTCATATTTATTGAGTGAAGATAGTTTAATTATAAAATGCCATGGCGAAGTTAACCTTATATACATACACTTACTAACAAAAGTCTCTGCACACCCTCAAGTTTTTTTTTTATTTTACCTAAAGATACCTTATGAGCCAGATATGGGCAACGAAACTCACATATTTTTTACATAATTTAATCTATTTTAATGACCAACAATTACATTTAATATAATTTATTTAACTTATAAATTATGAGGAAAATTACATAAAATGTCAAAATATCGATGCGCCAAAAGTTTCTGCACGCAGTGGAATTAGCCAAGATACTGATATGTATACAGTTTGCACATCATCCCATTCATCCTCCAGCTAATCCTAACTTGCCAGTGTTAATTTGGGCCCAAACAGTTAAGACTGTGATAAAAAATGGAGGTTCCAACACCGATTCCCGACCAAATTGTAAATTTGAGGAAACTCATACAACTCATACAGGTAAATAGGACAAATCGTCAACAAGGGCTATAATACGGTTAGTTATGTCCTAAAACGGTATGAAAAACTGGATACAATGGAAAGTAGATACCGCTCTGGCCGCCCCCCGTACTCCAAGCTCACCACAAGAGGGCTATCATAAGGACTTTGCCCGAAGAACCCCACACAAGTGCTCTAAATTTAGCAGGTATGGTGTAAGAAAGTTACAAGATTGGGGAATCTGCACAAACGATTAGAAGGACCCTAAAGAAAGCTGGCTATAATGTGCGTAAGCCTAGGTGTAAGCCATTCATTAGTAAACGAACCGAATATTGAAACTGCAGTTCGCAAAGGAACATGTAAACAAGCCCTTATAGTTCTGCGAACGTGTTTTATTTACTGACGAGCGTAAATTTAACATTCATGGATCAGATGGAAGGGGGAAAGTTTGGAGAAAACCTAACAAAGAGCCCCTGGAAAAAACATAGTTGGTACTGTGAAACATCGTGGAGGGAGTGTTTTGGTTTGGGGGTGTATGTGTCTGCTGGATTTGGTAATTTGAAATTTATCGACGGAATAATGGACCAACACGTTTATATAAATATTTTGAGGAGTAATTTACCGGAAAGTTTAATGAAGTTTGATCTCCAGGAAAAATTCATTTTTCAACAAGATAACGACAGCGCGGAAAGTTCAAGAATAGTTGCTCTACAATGCTCCACAGCAACTTAAAACAACTCCCTAATCTCCTAATCCTAATCCAATACAACATCTGTGGGATCAACTAGGCCGTCAGAAAGTAAAAATTAAAATAAAGAACAAAGACCACTTAAAAAGAGTACTAAAGGAATTGTGGGGTAAAATTACTCCAGAAACCACAAAAAACTAGTTCACACTATGCCAAATAGATCATGAGAAGTGATAAGAAATAAGGTAGGAACGACTACCTATTAAAGTTGATTTGGCATCAATAATTAAGCTTCAAGTTGAAGAAAAATGATGTGTGCAGGGACTTTTGGCGCATCAATATTCTGACATTTTATGTAATTTTCCTCATAAATAATAAGTTAAATAAATTTTACTAAATTTGATTATTGTTAATTAAAATAGAAGTTCAGTCTTTTAAATTTGATCCTTTATTGGCCTCACACTATTTTTACCAAGCCATTTTCAAGAAGAAGACCTAAAATTTAGAATTTCAATACTTTTGAACTCAATAAATTAAAATAAAAAACATTCAAGTGAAAAATATATGTTTTTACCCACCTGTGACCAAAATTTTTAAATAAATTAGGCTGACTACCCTTGTCTAAAATTAAAAATTTTTATTACTAGTTAACAACTATTGTCACTTTTGGTATGAATCACAGTCAAATGGATTATTTTACCAGTCCCCTTATCCCTGCCAACATGTAACTTCACTATTACTTAAATAAACAATTTGCAAATTTTAAATTTAAATCATGATTAAAATTCTTACATTTTTTTATATTTTACTATTTATTAATTTTCTAAAATTTTAAAATTCATAATAAAAAAATTTTTTATATAAACTTTCAGACATTTTACTTTTTATTATTAGGACAATCAATTATTAATTTTACTTAAAATTTCCGCATAGTATTTGTTTAAATTTTTGGAGTCATTTTTAAAATTTACTGTCTTATCAATATTTTCTGAAATTGACATGGCTTCAAGTATTCTTCTCTTATATACACTTGATTCCCTAGGCATCACTTTAACTCCATCAAAATCAAATCTATGCTGTGTTTTATTTACATGTTCCACTAGACCTGTTTTTTTGTCATTTTTTTGTATATTTTTCACATCATTTTTATGTTGGTACATCCGGTCAGAAACATATTGCTTTGTTTCACCAATGTATATTGCTGGGCAATCCAAACAAGGTATTTTATAGACTACTTCGGATTGGTTTTTAACATTTATTTTATCTTTCATATTGCTGTATATGTTGCCCACTTTATTTGTCGGCTTAAAACTTAAATTATATTCACTTACATCATAATCTTCAAAAGATTTTTTGATATTTTCTCCTAGACCCTTTATATATGTACATTTATAAAACTTTCTGACATTATTATTATATTTTATTATTTCATTTTTTACATGTCCTTTTATTTTATTATAAATTTTTACCCATACCTTTTTAATTAGCTTTAGAGGGTACATATTCTCAATAAACGTGTTAAATATATTTGTTTTTACTTCTAGGAGCCTCTCATTATCTGTAATTTTTATTGCTTTATTGATATATTTAATATAGAATTAATATAAAAATAGATTAAATTATGTAAAAAATGTGAGAGTTTCATTGCCAATATCTGGCTCATAACCTATCTTTAGGTAAAATTAAAAAAAAGCTGGAGGGTGTGCAGAGACTTTTGTAAGTGTAGGTTACAGAGCGATGGACCGGAGAATCAGTCTGGTTCCTATGGTTACTTTAGTGTTAATGAGTCTTTAAAAGTTTGTACCTTATGTAACATTGTTAATTATTTCAGTTTTTATTGTTTCTATGACATTGCGAATTATTATTTTTCGTAAATATAAATTATTTAAACCCACATAAGTGTTAAAATACTTTTATTGTCCATATTGTTTACTCAATCTTGTCATCTCCGCTAGTTCCTGGGCTCGGGGTACCGAAGTCCGGCTCGCTCACAGACATCCCTTTGTGCAATTCCCTTCCTGCGAAATGGACAGCCTGGAATGGAAAAGTATATAAATATTGTGGACGTGCAACCAAACCAAAGCGGATGTTTAATTCAGTTAAATTGTACAAGTTCTATAATAGCCCGAAACGTTTACAGTCAATTATTAGTATGTGATTACATGTTTGGATTATTCTAGGCCTTACTGTTTGGGAATCTGTATAAGATGGGATCGACTAGTCTCTTAGTCTTAAACGTTGAACAGCGAAGTATAAAATCACTTCTGAGTAACCGTTCGATCACTGCTAGCCACTGTTTTGTAACGTTGTTACTAATATGAGTTCTAATTGTTTGTTTCTAATTTTTGTTTAATAATTTTACGTCATCGAAATTAGTTAAACCCACATTATTGTAACAACATAAATTTCATACCAGGTGCGAACACAAGTCCATATTAAAATTGCATAACTTCAGCCGATCTCTGGATATATTCTTCATTGTTATAATCGTTTTGATCTCGCTTTACATTGGCTTTTTGGTAACCCCAAGTTTTTCTCATGGTCAGCTTTACGTTGCATGCTCTAGAGTAGGTTCACCTAAACACCTAATTATATATGCCCAAGAGGATAACTATAAAAATATAGTATATCCTAAATCTTTAGAATAATAATCTATTAGTGCTATTTTTGTTTATATTGTAACGTTAAATCGATAAGCAAAAAAAAAAAAAATATGGCGTAACCTTCCGGACCGCTTGTTGGAACAAAACAAGCGGTTGGAACGAACTGTTTTTGTCTAGATCATTCCGTGATGGAGGAGAACTGCCGACATTGTTCTAGAATATTCCAGGCCCCACTATTTACGATTTATATAAGGGGCAGAGACTGAACGAGTTAGTTAGTTGAAGTCTGTGTCTTGACTGTGTTGCTCAAGTCATATGATAGTGTGTGATAAAGTTATCATTTTTGAAACCTGCTCAGGTGTTTAAGTTGTAATAATTCGTTGGCATTGTGATAACTTTATATTTCTGTTACATAAATGTTTGTTACCCCCATAAGTGTTACAATAGAATTATTCACATTTATTAGAAAAATAAAATTACCCGGGTGAAACCGGGATATACATCTAGTAATAAATAAATTTCACATTTCAAGAAAAAATAAGTGGGTTTGGATTAATAGAGCATTGCGTGACATCCAGATTGAAGGCAAGAGAAAAGATTGCGAAATCGGATTAGTGATGTAGGTAAATATCTCTTCGTTGAGGGGGTCAAAAGAAAAACGGTTGATATTAAGTGGAAAAATAAATTTAAATATTTCAAATTAACGGACCATTTTTTTAACCAAAATAACTATTGAATGACTTTATGGTGAGTACTAAAGACACTTAATTATGTCTGTTAACCTTGAGAATCCTGTCGATTAACTCATTATGCTCAGTTGTTTTAATCAATTGCTTGATATCATTTTCTGCGAATAGTTACCGTTTCTAGTGATTTGTTGATACAATGTTTTACTGCTTAAATGTAGGTGTCGTCTTTTAGAACAGATATTAATCCATAATTTCAATAGTTGACATCAATGTCAACTACAGCCAGAATTTGCAAATAGTGTTTCACCTGGGGGTGGTTTATGGAAGTCTGAGTCTTGCCGGATGACAGGTGCCTTATTTTATGACTTTCTAGCTAGGACTTCCGTGCTCTATCCATGAATCATTGAGAGCTAAATTGCATTGCCAATAATCCTATTCCTAAAGGGACACGCGTCTCATCTGACTCTCCCCACTTCCCGATTCTGCAAAGAAATGTGATACTTGCTGATAGTCGCACTGATAGTGTGATAGTCGCACACTCTATCAAAATCTACACATTTCATCCAAACAATGAATGTGGCCATCTTTAATTGTCTAAAAGAGCACTGGAAAAGTGAGGTTCATCATTGGAGAGTCTGAAATTGTTTTTTGTCTCATTTAAGCTTTTTGTGTATAAAATAATTAAATTTTGAAAAAGTTATTTTGTTTCCATTGTGAATTTACTAGTTTATAAAAATAAAGAAAATAATATTAACTTTTTTTTGCAGTCCTCATTACCTATTAAAAATCATAAATCAAAAATTAATGCATGTGTTAACTTTAAAACCATAAATGTTAACTTTCCAAACCTTTACATTTTGAAGTGTCAACTATTGGTTCATTTTAGAAGTTTCTAAGAAATCATTTTTTATAAAAACTGTAAATGTAGGCCATAGTATATTGTTTTCATAGTTTTCTAGAGGGATTGGCCCAACTAAATTCATAACAAAGGTTATCCTAAAATCAATATATTGGTAAACAGTGTCATATAATTTTTTTTTCTAAACTGTCAACTATTGGTACGGTTACCCTACTTGCAATGTAAAAACTGTTTCTTTTGATAGCCTAAGTTAGGTAGGGGAGACCGAGGGGATTTGAAACAGAGGTGAATTGAAACAGTGGCGATTTCTCGGAACTAAAATCGCTAGCGATTTAGCAACTTCGCTTATAAATCACTTCCCTCCGCCTGCTGACATGTCGTAAGTCGCGCGGCTTTGAAGTTCTGCGTGCTATGTGACAAAAATCGTGAAAAGTAGGTTTTTAACGTTTTTTTATGATGCCTATATTTTGATAAGGGTTTTGTATTTTTGCTTGAGCTACATATGTTTCGAAAGCTTATTAACTTAAGATTTATTACATATGTTTGGTAAAATTGATTTCTGTGTGGTTGCTTCTTGATTGTGGATTGATTAAAAGTTGGGAGGTGTTTTCGTACCGAGGAGATTTGAAAGAGGCTGTTTCAACTCTCCTCGTTTTGCCCGATGAGGACAAACACAAGTGAGTGGCATGACTTCCGCAAAGAGGGGAACATCGGTTACTATAGCACCTATTCTACAGAGAAAGAAGGACCCTTTTACCTTTTTTTTTTTTAGAGCCATTTTCAAATATCAGAGCCAAATGAAAAATGGTGCAATGGCTGGAATACAACAACGGGGCTCATGAAACTTGCACTGGTGGGGAACTTTATGTTTGCCACTACTTCTTGTCAGATTGACCTTTACTATTATCATAATATTTTTATTTTTGACATTTGTGAGATTATTGTAACATAAATATTTGAAGAAATATTGATCAGAACTGATTTTAATACTTAAAAATCTGGTGCGTGCGCGCAACACACAACTTTCACTTACCAACTTATTTAGATTAGAAATTGACGTGTTTTGTTTATTGCCACTTCACAAAGTCACAAATCTTTCCGCATTCATTTCTTATTTTTTCCTTTTATGAGTAATTGAAAACACATGTGAAAATGATACAAAATTTATTAAGTAAAGTACCCCCTCCATTTAATCTATGTTGATGAAATTTTAACAGCCATATCTCTGGCATATTAATACATCCAATACTCAGTTTGATCAAAATCCTGAAAACCATTTTTGAGTAAATAAAAAAACACGTGAAAATGAGACTACATGTATTCAGTAAAGTGCCCCCTCCAATTCATCAATTTTGATGAAATGTTTACTGTCACATCGCGGGCACATACATATACTAAATACCAAGTTTGATCGAAATCAAAACAGCCGTTTTTGGGTAAATGAAAAAAAAAACACATAAAAGTGGGACACAATTTATTAAGTAAAGTACCCCCTCCGGTTGATCAATTTTGATGAAATTTTTACAGTCGTATCTCGGGCATCTAAATGGATTAAATACTCAGTTTAATCAAAATCGTTAGAGCCGTTTTTGAGAAAATCGAAAAAAACTTAAAAAGTTATTAAATAAAGTGCCCCCTCCCTTTGAGAAAATTTGATGAAATTTTTGCTGTCACATCGCGGGCATATACATACTCTAAATATCCAATTTCAGGTTCGCACGGTTTATAGTTTTTGAGCTAGTCTGTTCACACACACACACACACACACACACACACACACACACAGACCATTTCGCGGGACTTGGTTATTTTGACTCAGGGGACCCTAAAACGTGTATTTCCGTTGAAAACCGGAAGTCGAAAATTTTCACGATCGCAATACTTCCACTTACTATATATTTCATATATAGGTAAGTGAAAGTAAAAAACGGCTGAAAGTTAATAATTATTTCATTTCAAAGATTTACAATGTAAAAAGAGTTGTTTATATTAATGTTATTGTAATTAATGTTACGAATAGGACGTTATGGTACTTTTGACTACTTTAGGCGGTGATTGTTTATTATGCCTGTAGTTACCTATTTAACTGATCTATCTTCACAAAATATTAATAAAAAAGGTTTTTGGTACTTCAAAAGTTTAATCTTATTAAATACCTTTCAATTATACCATCATTTTTACTTTCACTTACCTATATATGAAATATATAGTAAGTGGAAGTATTGCGATCGTGAAAAATTTCGACTTCCGGTTTTCAACGGAAATACACGTTTTGGGGTCCCCTGAGTCCAATTAACCAAGTCCCGCGAAATGGTCTGTGTGTGTGTGTGTGTCTGTGTGTGTATGTGTGTGTGTGTGAACAGACTAGCTCAAAAACTATAAACCGTGCGATCCTGAAATTGGGTATTTAGTTTATGTATATGCCCGCGATGTGACAGCAAAAATTTCATCAACATTGCACAAAGGGAGGGGGTACTTTATTTAATAACTTTTTAAGTATTTTTCGATTTTCTCAAAAACGGCTCTAACGATTTTGATTAAACTGAGTATTTGATCCATTTATATGCCCGAGATGCGACTGTAAAAATTTCATCAAAATTGATCAACCGGAAGAGGTACTTTACTTAATAAATTGTGTCCCACTTTTATGTGTTTTTTTTCATTTACCCAAAAACGGCTTTTTTGATTTCGATCAAACTTGGTATTTAGTATATGTATGTGCCCGCGATGTGACAGTAAACATTTCATCAAAATTGATCAATTGGAGGGGGCACTTTACTGAATACATGTAGTCTCATTTTCACGTGTTTTTTTATTTACTCAAAAATGGTTTTTCACGAATTTGATCAAACTGAGTATTTGATGTATTAATATGCCCGAGATATGGCTGTTAAAATTTCATCAACATAGATCAAATAGAGGGGGTACTTTACTTAATAAATTTTGTATCATTTTCACATGTGTTTTCAATTACTCATAAAAGGAAAAAATAAGAAATGAATGTGGAAAGATTTGTGACTTTGTGAAGTGGCAATTAACAAAACACGTCAATTTCTAATCTATATAAGTTGGTAAGTGAAAGTTGTGTGTTGCACGCACGCACCAGATTTTTATTTTACAGACCTTAATAATTCTCAAAAATCACATGTTTCAACTCTCCTCGACCCCTGTTTCATCTCACTTCGGTTTGAGGGGAGTTGAAACAAGTTGACTTGTTACGGTTAAGTGGGTTTTTTACCACCATATTTAACGCTTACAATTTCTTTATGCTTGCCATTCGCAAGTGCATAGAATGCCCTATCGATTGATACTTATATCATACGATTTATATCAATAGGATTAGGTGTATGTAACAAAATGTGAAAATTGTTTCAACTCCCCTCGGTCTCCCCTACTTGGAATAATGTAGGTAGTTAATACTTAATGCAATCCTCACCACCGGTAATTCATCCAGAGCCTGCTTGATTTGGAGAAGCGCTTCCGGGGTGGGGGGCTGGAAGCGCATGCGCTTAGCTTCCGGCTTGGCAGAGCTGGGGCGAGACACCGGTTCCATCCCACTCAAGGCCGACCTGGGCCGTGCTATCGGTGGAGCTACAAGATATATGTATAATATTACTAGTAAGTACGTAGTATTATAAGTAAATGCATTCAACAATTCTATACTATATCATACTGCCTAAATTAGTTAGGTATTAAAGAAATGCACTTGATAACGACTCTGCTCTACTAAAAGTAACTTAATATGGTATTATCGTCTTTGATACTGCAAAATGTTGTATGTCACAAAATTTTCGATTTTATTGGATTTTTAATCAAAAAGAGTAGCACTATGGCCCTAAAAGAAAAAGTATAGCACCAGTCAATAAAAAAGAAGAATCATACACAGTAAAAAAATATTCGAATTTCAGGAAAATTTAAACTCTAACACAAACAAGTTTTACAAATGAATATAATAGCAATATTAACCCTTTGCACTCGAAGTCTCCGGAGCGTAGCTATTTAAAATTTGTCTTCAAACTCGAGGGCTCCGCTACGGAGACATTAATCTTTTAACATCGGCTATATTTTTTGGTGGTTTTAATTAATCTTTTATTTCCTCAATCGTACAATAATTTAGTTCGGGGCACCAAATAATCGCTTCACTTTGATTTAGTTTCTTATGTGCTTCTACTTCAACAGGATAGTAATCAAGTAGATTTTCACATTTTAGGAGCTTTTCTGATTGAATATCCGAGAAAACTTCAACCTAAAGGGTTCCATCTCGTAAAATTTTACCTGTTTTTACTTCTCCAATTAGATTGTTTATGCTTTTATATGTAATAATCTATATAAATAAAGTTGAAATTCCGTCTGTTTGTTTGTTTGTTTGTTCGTTCTTTATAGAAATCCATACCGTTTGTCCGAAAATTCTCCAAATTTCGCTCAGTGGTTCTTTGATACCAGGTGCGAACACCTGTCCATATTAAAATTGCATAACTTCAGCCAATCTCTTGGTATATTCTTTATTGTTAACAAAATTCGTCATGATCTCGCTTTACAATGGTTTTTTATTTATGAAATCGACCGTTTGAATCGAAAAAACGGCCTAAAAAATCATTTTATAGATTTTGAAGAGGCCAACAAGGCCCGGTAAGACCGTCCCTTGGCAGGCGTCCAGTTCTGAGATTTTTAAACCATATGTTTTTTTTGTTTTTTTTTTTAACATTACAATACGTTTATTTACATGTATGGTGAATTTATTTTTTATAAATGCCTCCTAAGGAGCGAGATTCAATAGGAGTAGTGAGCTCAAAAGCTAAAAAAATCTGGTGCGTGCGCGCAACACACAACTTTCACTTACCAACTTACTTAGATTAGAATTGACGTGTTTTGCCAACTATCATTTCCCAAAGTCACACATTTTTCTACATTCATATCTTATTTTTGTTAATCGTTAAAGCCGTTTATGAGTAAATTAAAAACACACGTGAAAATGATACAAAATTTATTAAGTAAAGTACCCCCTCCATTTGATCAATGTTGATGAAATTTTTAATGTCACATCGCGGGCACATACATACACCAAATAACAAGTTTGATCAAAATCGTTAAAGCCGTTTTTGAGTAAATAAAAGATAAACGTGAAAATGAGACAACATTTATTCAGTAAAGTGCCCCCTCCAATTGATCAATATTGATGAAATTTTTACTGTTACATCGCGGGCACATACATATACTGAATACCAAGTTTGGTCAAAATCGTTAAAGCCGTTTTTGAGTAAATAAAAAAAAACACGTAAAAGTGGAACACAATTTATTAAGTAAAGTCCCCCTTCCAGTTGATCAATTTTGATGAAATTTTTACAGTCATATCTCGGGCATATAAATAGATCAAATACTCAGTTTAATCAAAATCGTTAGAGCCGTTTTCGAGAAAATCGACAAAAACATAGAAAGTTATTAAATAAAGTACCCCCTCTGTTTGACCAATTTTGATGAAATTTTTGCTGTCACATCGCGGACATATACGTACACTAAATATCCAATTTCAGATTCGCACGGCTTATAGTTTTTGAGCTAGTCTGTTCACACACACACACACACACAGACCATTTTGCGGGACTTGGTTATTTGGACTCAGGGGACCCCAAAACGTGTATTTCCGTTGAAAACCGGAAGTCGAAATTTTTCACGATCGCAATACTTCCACTTACTATATATTTCATATATAGGTAAGTGAAAGTAAAAATTCATCCCCAAATTTTAGTCTGTAAAGTCAGTATCATTCGTTTGAAGGTATAAGGGTATATGTATAAATCTATGGCTTCACTACTAGCTCCTGACCTATTTTCCACTATTTTACCTTCAGGGCGGTAGATCGCACGTTTTTTCTTTCAAGAGCTATAAAGAGACTGAATAGAAAAGCGTAGAACTTTGAAAATCGGTCAGGAGTTAGCAGTAGCGGATTCAGAAATGTCTGAGGGGGGCGCACTTTTTTATTTTTTAAATACTTGCGTAATAAAGGACATCATTTGAAATATTAGTGCATTGATTGAAATTTAAGTAGTAAATCTCTGTTAAATGCTTAAAAATCCATTTTTCAAGGAGCTTAAAAAAATTATTAAAGATAGCCCTTTTTATAAAGAAATAGTAATAATTTATTGGTGTCCTAACCTTCCTGGTGATGATCCACCATTCGGAGTTAGCAGTGATGCCAACATTACGAAAACTCAATCCTTACTTTCAAGTTATAGATTTTTTAAGTGCCTAGTAATTCAGATCAACAGGAACCAATAACTCTAACCCCTGTACCTTCTAGATAGTTCCTTAACACTACCGACGGGGTGGCCGAAATCGTTGGGTATTCCCCCTTTTGGCTTATCCAATCATATGTTTGATTCCAGCTTAACCTTTGGATTTTTTTAATGTTTGTAATGGTGGAATATCGTACGACACCCGATGGTGGTTGGACGTTAAACCCGCATTAAATTAGGCATTACTTTACTTTTTAGTTCTTTAACACGGATTCAATGCGAATGGCAAAGAAGTGGCCACAAGTGCGTCACGGGGCTAATGGACCCCGTACTTATGTCTCCATTTAAAACACTAAAACCTCTCGTAAAATTAACTAAATTGGTATAATTGAATATTGTCCTAATATTTGGGCATCAACAAATATACAGCGACAGGCCATGTTTTCATCAATATTTTGATACATGGCATAGACGTAGAATTGAATATTTAAATTTAACTTTTTTTACCTTATGAGGAACTTGTTCTTCTTTGTGCGATAATTTAGATGGTCAGCGAAGGATTTAAATTTTTCTTAAGTATAAATAAAGATGGGTGAATATTAATTATCATTAAATTACCACACATAATCAAAATTTATTGTACATGAAAATGAGAAAAACAAATTAGAACTGTCAGCAAAAAGTAAACTGAAAAGGTGTTTTGTTATTAAAAGAGGTTGGGAATATGTGGCGAAGTGTTAAATGGTTAATTAATAAATGGTTGGTTGGCAACAGTTTTCACTTTTTTGAATGTTGAGTCGTTCCTGTTAATATAATCCCAATAGGGCTGGTACCACTGTAAACTCCAAGTATGTATTAGATTACTTCAAGTATTTGTTTCACCTCATAATATTTAATGTTAAGATCATAGAAAATTGAAGAATCCGTCAATCCAGAGTATGCCAATTAACCCCCAAGGTAGGGCAGGTTGGCCTAGAAGGTGGGGCTGTTTAGTCATCTCATTCAAGTACTGCCTGACACTAATTATTATTAAAATCTGCACTATAATGGTATAATAATTTTGAATCGTTTTTTAGCAGCTTTTAAGGGAGAATAGAATGACAATAGAAGAAGATAGAAGTTTAGACTGTCGTCACTGTCTGCATAAAAAAAATTGCTCTCATCTTCCTCGCTGGAACTAAAGACAATTGGTAGCTTTTTTTTGCTTTTTTGAATTGCTACTGCGCCAACAAACGCCAGTTGAAGAAAGCCAACTAACCCCACAGGAGAGATCATATGAAAGATGACTGCCAGGACAAGGGAGAACAATCAAACAAGAGACTGGTTAGTCGAAAGGTTAGGTTTTTTAAAGGAGTTTGGGGCTATGTGAACAGAATCGAAGTCCAATGTTTCTCCATGTCTTTAAACCAACTTTACTAAAAATATAAAAATTTACTAAAATGTTGCAAAATCAATCAATGAAGTACACTCTTATATACACTGTTAGCATCGGACTGAAAACTCAGGATTAGACTCCCGAGGTCGAGCGAGTCACATGGTACAATGATTGGGCCTTCACAACAGCTGTGACGGAAACTATAAGCCAATGGCCAACCTACCGCCTATGGCAACCAACCCCGCTCTCCCCTGCTAGATAAAAATCCCTCAGGCCGTTCACGATTTATACTTTTGTGACTCAAATACCACCATAATTTTAGAATCACCCTAATAATTATAATAATACTAGCTAGGTATGGAAGTTTTAATATCAAAAAAACTTTAAAATTAAAGGAAATATAGAACAAAATTAGCACCTTCTTGAAAATTCAGTTTTAACTTGGTATCAATATTCTGCAGACTTGATAGTCCGCCTTAATAAGGAACCCTGTATAATTTACAGGGGGTTGAAAATGGTAAATGAACAATTAATTTTGCTGCAACTTTGTAGAGTTATGCTTCGCTTTGATGATTTCTGTGATTCTGAATCCTATAAGCCCATTCCAAGTAGTCAGAAGATGATAAGTTATTAGATTATTGTTGAAAAATCTGGTATCTCAGTTAAAAAAATTATATCTCGAGTAAAACGTAAGCACTGACTACTATGATGGTCCTATTTGATCCAGACGTATAGAAACTACCGAAGATTCATAGAAACTTTTTTTTAAGACCTTTTTTCCATTTTAACCTCCCTTAAGATATCCCCCTGTAATTTGAACGGTTTCTGCATATCTCGAATCTTACTACTATTACAATGTGAAAACCAAAATTTCTTGAAGGCACAATTTTTTCATCATATTTCTTTTTATCTTGAACTATGAGGGATGATAAAATCTTGAATAATGTTATTGGAGTTAGTCGTTTTGTCAACTGGAATGCTCATCATACGTAGTAACCAAACCAACTTTTTTTTCATAAATACAATAAGAACACTTCAAACTTTTTATTTTAGATTTATATTTAGTCAATTCATCTATTTTTTATGTCTAATTTTATTCGCTCACTGTACTACTAAGAAATGTTCACTCATATTGCATTAAATTTACTTAAGTATATATTATATATAGATTAAATGTAATGTGCCTATCATATATTAGCCTTCTTATGAGAAAACTAATTCTTTAAGGAATCCAGTCGGTTTTCTAATTGATTGCAGAGATGTAAAATCATTATTTTATTTTGAAAGCAAAGGAGAAACTAATTATTTTCTCTTAATTTTTTTGTAATTTAAAAAGAACAGCTGAAAAAATATAGAACGATTACATACTGAATGAATGGACTATAAACATTGAGTAAAACGCACCCTAGCGCTTCCTTGTAGCCTGGAGCTCGAACTAAATTTTTCATTCATAAACTCGTATCTCAATCTCAGAGAGGCTAATTAAATTGTGCGAGAGGCTTAAAATTCCCGCCCATTTCTCTTCAATTTTACACTCTTAAGAGGAAAACGGAAACCTTCTTCTCCGTAAGGTGTCATAAGGCTAAACGAAGACATAACTTCCTTAATCGTACGTGGAGTCGTTTTTGGGCCTTTTCGGCACGCACATTGCACACTTTGCTTTGAAATATATATTGATTAATAGATAAATAAATAAGTATTTAACTGACGGGTGTAGTAGTAGACGGGCGGGGGTAGCGGGGGCGGGGTCGGGGGGCGGTTGCCTCCGAGGGCCCTCACCACCCTCCTCCAGAGCCGGCCCATCCAGTCCAGGCAGCCGCAGTCTTCTCTGCTCATCTAAGTCCGTCGGCATCGCAAGGGATCCTTCTAGGCCCGTATCTATCGTCTGCCAAGGAAAGAGAGCATTAATATCTAGGTCCTAGGTAGGTATATAGGTATATATATAGGTATATATATATAGGTATATAGGTATATAGGTACCGTATAACAAAGGAATAGGTTAAGTTCCAAAAAAGTGCTGAAAAGAACGAAGTTCATATCCTACCTGGTAAGGCCTCTTTACACGGTGAATTATTTAGAATAAAGTTTGTTCCAACAAAGTTGAAACCAAATGTCGCTTCGCTTTTAGACCATCAGTCGCAATCACAATGAACCAAATATGCCTATTAGTATTCTTATTAACCGGTTAATAACTACATTTTCATCATTAGATTGATCAAACGAATTAAGGTCATGCCACACATGTCCGCACCGCATCCGCATCCGCGTGTGTGAACGGTTACCATCTATCCTTCGTAAATGAATCAGATCCGTGCTGCGGATGCGGATGCGGTGCGGACATGTGTGGCCTGACCTTTAAACGTGTAAAAAGGTCTCTTTCGTCCATTTCAAGTTAGACTTATAAGCTACCCATTCTGTCCAGGGCGTGAAGGTTTAGATTTCGGCGAGTCGTCAAAAAAATTGTGGATTCGAACCACTACCGCTATAACTAAAGCCCGGGATTCCGTGCAGTCATTGGCGGATCCAGGGGGGGGGCTGTGGGGGCTGCAGCCCCTCCCTTTGGAAAATGTTTCGTCATTTAAAGATAGAATTAGACTTTCCTTAATGTATGGAAGCAAGTTAAAGAACAAATAATGTGCAGAACAAGTCGAACTTTAGTTGTGGGAAAGGAACATAAAGGTAAAAAAGCTGATTAGCAGATCCAAATAAAGGGCTGTCCCCCCCCCTTTACGATCGGCTGGATCCGCCCACTTCAAACTTCAAAACGTGCAAAAACTTACAATAAAAATGTATTGCTTGAAAATCAGTTACGAAGAGTAAATTGAAATAGAAAATCTTTTATGTTTACAAATTATTTTTATAATATTGTTTTTAGTATAAATTTTGGTGAAATAACTGAATTTTGGATCTTTTGTATAACGCTATTGATCTAATTTTGAAAATATTTTCAATAATAAAAATCGGAGCATAAAATATTTACTTATAAAATATTCACTTCTTGAGACTATATTGTTCAACAGGATACCAAGAAGGGGGCCAAATTAGGCTCAACAATTTTGCTGAACTGAAGATGGCTCATAAGAGCCGAAATGTCTTGGAAATAAAATAAAGTACCCCCTCCCTTTGAGCAATTTTGATGAATTGCTTTGAGCAATTTCACCCCAGAGCATACCCTCGAATAGCCTGTACGGAACTGTTCGCCTAATCTAAATACGACACGAACCCGAACAAGTACTATATCTGATATCATTTATGTTTGGGGATAGCACTATTTTCGCTATAGAGTTAGTTAAGATAAGCTTCTAGACCTTCTTTTAGCATTTTTCTGACTTTGCTTTCATCCATAATAAGTTAGAGCAAAAGTCAGAATAGCCGCTATTTCCAAGTCAGCCATCTTTGGAATGAAAATTATTGTATTAAGGTGCAGTCAAACATAATAGTACACTCGACTTTACGTTTAAGTCTAAATAACTGTTCGTAGTTCGCCGGCACGGCAAGGTTCGGAGGATTACCTGTCCAAAGACACCTTTAAATGTGAGCCATGACCAATCGTACTTTGGATGAACTTTGGCTATAAATCATTCTTTTTACTGAATCGATATTTTTTTTCTCAATAGATATCGAGTTTTTGTAAGCAACAACAGCCCTGATGCACTATTCATTCATTGTTCGAGCGAACAATAAGTCGTAAATATCATTTATATCAACAAGTCCATTGAAGGTCAAGCACCTCTATTAAATTTATTGAACGTTTGAAATTTATGAATGTTCCTATTACGTTTAAAAACAGTTCTATTAAATATTTATAAATAAAACATTTATTTGGTACCAATACTGTCACTTCTTGGTACCATGGTCACTTCTGGGCGTGGAAAATCGGGAGCCATTTGGCGATGTCCCAATCTAAACTGAAAAATATGGTGCGTGCGCGCAACACACAACTTTCACTTACCAACTTACTTAGATTAGAAATTGACGTGTTTTGCTAAATATCATTTCCCGAAGTCACACATTTTTCTACATTCATATCTTTTTTTTTTTGTTTTTTTTTTGTTTTTGTTTTTTTTTGTTCGGTACCCCTACCTGGCCATATGTGGCATACGGGGGGTTACAGGTGTAACCAACCTATTCTAGCCATGGTGGGAGGGTCGAGATTTATTCCGTGGGGCCTCCACCAAATAAAAGTCAACCCTCCAGGGCGGATTCGAACCGCCGCCGTTCAGCTCGAGCGTGCAACAGCGGGTCGCGCTCCTACACGCTCGGCTATCCCGGCCCCTTCTACATTCATATCTTATTTTTGTTAATCGTTAAAGCCGTTTTTGAGTAAATAAAAAAAACCGTGAAAATGATATAAAATTTATTAAGTAAAGTCCCCCCTCCGGTTGATCAATTTTGATGAAATGTTGGCTATCACATATTTGGCATATACATACATCAAATACCCAGTTTGATCAAAATCTTTAAAGCCGTTTTTGAGTAAATAAAAAAAACACGTGAAAATGATACAAAATTTATTAAGTAAAGTCCCCCCTCCGGTTAATCAATTTTGATGAAATTTTAACAGTCATATCTCGGGCATATAAATACATCAAATACCCAGTTTGATCAAAATCGTTAAAGCCGATTTAGAGTAAATAAAAAAAAAACACGTAAAAGTGATACAAAAATTATTAAGTAAAGTCCCCCCCCCGGTTGAACAATTTTGATGAAATTTTTACAGTCATATCTCGGGCATATAAATAGATCAAATACTCAGTTTAATCAAAATCGTTAGAGCCGTTTTTGAGAAAATAAAAAAAAAACCTAAAAAGTTATTAAATAAAGTACCCCCTCCCTTCGAGCAATTTTGATAAAATTTTTGCTGTCACATCGCGGGCATATATCTACACTAAATACCAAATTTCAGGTTCGCACGGTTTATAGTTTTTGAGCTAGTCTGTTCACACGCACACACACACACACACAGACACACACACACCTACACAGACCATTTCGCGGGACTTGGTCATTTGGACTCAGGGGACCCCAAAACATGTATTTCCGTTGAAAACCGGAAATCGAAATTTTTACGATCGCAATACTTCCACTTACTATATATTTCATATGTAGGTAAGTGAAAGTAAAAAGACCTTTTGGGTAGTTGTTTATTTACTTTCGAACTAGCGAAGCGAGCGGAAGAGGAATGTTGCGAACAAACAAAGCTAATCAATGCCCTGCTTTAAACTGAAAAGGACATTGATTGGAGTTTGCTGATAACCTGAATGATTTATACTGAAAAGTGAATTAAATGAGCTTCTCAAGGGCATTATCGCTTGGTAAGGATTAGACCTAGACATAACAGGCGCAGGACATGCCCCCGGAGTCCGATAAAGGATTTACGCCATTCTTCATCGAAAACAGCATTAAACTGCTGAAATTTTGAATTACCATCCATATTGATAATTTATGCAATGTTAAAACGATTTTTAGGAGTCTTTGACTTTTACTATGTAAGACATCGGACCCCGGGGACCGATGCCGCACCTAACGTGTTAATCATCCTGTCTAGTGAAAGCATTATATAACTGTTAATGTTTACATTTTATTAATAAAGTAGTTTGAGCATATTATATTTTTTGTAAACTAAATAATAATACTTTCATATGTATATGTCCATTCTGTACAGGTATTAATTCCATTTATGGTTTGATCGAGGTAATCTTGAAACTAGCTACCATTTTGGAGTAGCCATTCGGAACTATTGCCATTAAATCATTTATTCTTACTTAAAGATAGTGTCCAATTGGTTTAGTCTACTTCCTTTAGTAAGCTAACCTAGTAAAAAATTTTCACACGGCCAGGCTAGTCATTTCAGAAATATATTTTCGCAGACCTATTTTCTATTATTTTTGGAAAAACTGTAACAAAAAAGTGACCTTTTAACACTCATGGACTTCATGTCTTAAGAGAAAAGATTTTGTTTTCAATATTATTTGTTATTGATTCGACAAATTGTATGTACATTTGATTTTATGACCAATAGTTAACGAAAAGGTTCTTACATGTTTTTAAAAAACATGATTATTTGATTAAAATCTAACTAGTTGAAACTAGCGTTTTCTGAAATAGTTTTTTTGCAAAATGAAAAATGTAATGAAATCACTTACCTCGTACGTGTTCACTCTTGGATACTGCAGTCCTGAAGTTCATGTATAAGCCCAATAAACCATACAAAACGATTCTGCACTAACCCATTTTGAAATTCAACTAAAACACATGTAATCGACAAACAGGTGTACTTAGCGACGAGCAAGTTTTAGAATCGATGATTTTTATCGATTTGATCTAAAATTTTATCAAAATATCGTATTTATTAGTCTTGTTCCAACAAGATAGTTGTTAACAGTTGTGAACTAACTACAGCTCAGTAGTTAGTACTACTCTTTTGATTCTTAAGGTATTTTCCAACAAACACTTAAAACATGATGACAACAGTTTCGCATACGCAAGTACGCCTTTACTAACAGTAAAGCCCACTGTTGAGAAGAGTTGTCAAGTGTTTTAAGTGCTTGTTGGAACATACCTTTAGAATCGAAAGAGTAGGGGAGGACATGCGCAGGAGTTAGTACACAACTTTTGACAAGATGCTGGTTGAAACAAATATATTAATATTTATTTAATAGTAGGATAAACTCCACAAAATTAATATAAAATAAAGTCTTCATAGTACCATCCAAGTAAAATTAAAAGTCTTTAAATAACTATGTGCGATATACAATATACACATCACAGACACGGTGTGGTCTTCTTTCAGACATTCATGTTGCTTGCGAGAGCCAGACAGCCTGAAGGGGGAAGCCCAAACCAAAACCATGGTGCAGTGGCAGGCTGCCCATCAAGCTCCAATCCCTTTAGGACCGATTTGGCAATGTCTTTACCACCCATGGGGTCAGCTCTTTTGGGCTTGTGACAGACTGGTCTAGGTCCAAGGATTATGGCAGCTCAGAGTCAGCAGGTCCAGAGGACCATTATTACTTTCCCCGAAGAAGACCGTCATTAGTGCCTACTGACATCTTGGAAAACTTCGCTATTCTCGATAGAATGAACGGATCAGGGTTATCATTCTTACGCCCAGTGGGTATGAGTCGCCTCCAGTAGGCTGACCGGCCTCATCTATACGGGCTGCTAACTAACGCCGACACCAGACCTGCCAGCTAGCGGATCAGTGAACGAAAATTTGCCGTGGCGGGATTCGACCCCGCGCCTCTTTTTTCACTTTGGGTATTGATAATTCGTGAGCGAACCCAACGTGACACTAATTTCAGTTTCATATGACTAATTTTCCGCAAACACAACACACTTATGACGCACACAATCATTTCCCTTGACTTGGTTTCTTGAACTCAGGGGGTGATACTACATGTATTTTCTTTAAAAAACCGATGTCGAAATACTCAATTCCGCAATACTTTCCCTTAATATATATTTCATAAATTAGTAATTAAAAACAAAAAATGAAATTGACTGGAAGCGTTGAGCGTCAGCGCTGTAGTAGCCCGTATCATCGAACGATTTCTTCTCGCTTCACTCTTGTATCTGGATATTTATATGAAAATGGTTGTCGATACTCGAATACTTTCAGGATTGCTCTGGATTCCATTAACAGCGTGCTCTAAGCGATGCAGAACAGGTAACCTTTCCAAAGTGCATTTCCTCGATCCGGGAATAGAACCTTATATGAATACAATGGCAGCAGATGAAAACTAACAATACAAAGAGGACAATAGAGCCGACTAGAATTGGATCGATGCAGTGCCAGCCACTGCAGTACCCCCTGGCTAGGTCAAGATCTGGGCCAGGATCTTACACGTGGACGTACCTCTTCAAAACAACACGCACGCAATTTTAAAAATTGAAAAATATGTATCTACCTCTGTAAAAAAGTGACATTATTTTCTTTTATGACATTATTTTCTTTTATTTTAGCACATTTACTTAATGTATTATATATAAATACAGATGTAAATTTCAATAAATATTTATTTAAAAAAAAAAATAATAAAAAAGTGGCAAGGCAACCTTAATATTTAAAAAATAACCAGAGGAATAAAAGGAGAACCCTTCTCAACATAAGAACACATATAATACAACATAAGAAGGAGTATTGGAGCACTGGTGTCGACCAGAGTTGGGCAAATTGTAATCTGAATAATGATTAATGAATATGAATAATTGTAATCATAAAACAAATGAATAATGAATAACTATTATTCATAATCAGTGCAGAGTATTTTTAATGATTATTGAGTATTTATGGTACTCATTTGAAATGAATAATGAATAACTGGTATTCAGTTATTCATGATTAACGAATACTGTTAAATTCAGTTAGTCATTATTCATGAATAAAATATATTCATGAGCTAGGATTAATATAATATTCATCAATCACGAATACCTAATATTCATTAATCATGAATAGCAAATATTCACCAATCATCAATCATGAATATGATATATTCATAATCATTATTCATTTAAATTTAAAAAATGAGGATGCATTTCTGAATTAAAAATTGTCCTAATGAGCAAGGACAAGTCCTAAGAGTGGGTATCGTCAATTTAACAGCATTTGAAGTCACAAGTAAAGAATTAGACCCTAATTCCAATGGGTATTAGTAAAGGTCTATTGACAAGAATGGAAAGAGCAAACAAAATTATTACAAATTGATTAGTTAGACCCAGAATTATGATTCTTTTTGTAATCATGATTTATGAATTTATATTATTCATGATTAATGAATGATCTGTAATCATGATTAGTGAATTCCCATTAGTCATGATTAATTAGTAATGAGTAATCATGAATAATGAATTCTTCTTAATCATGATTACTGACTAACCTTTAATAATGAATAATGGTCATTCATGATTGTTGAATACATTATATTCATGAATATTCCGTGGCCAGTGATTAATACAATTCATGATTAATGATTCTGCGCTAAAGAATGATTTGTGAATGATAATTACAATCATTATTCACATTTTTGATTATTAGTCATAATCATGATTACATTTTTATTTAAATAGGCCCAACACTGGTGTCGACTAGGGATGCAACATCGTTGTCGATGTTTCTGAAACTCGATGTTATGCGGACGATGTTTTGTGAACATCGATGATTGTTTATCGATGTTAACATCGATGTTTTAAGTCGTTTTTTTTTTCTTATTGAAAGAATATTGTAAAGAGTGTTTAAACTCAGTAAATACAAGCTTGAATGGTATATACATTTACAAAAGATAACCAATAAATATTTAAATCATTTTTTTTTTTTACATAGATGTTTTTAACATCGATGTTTAGACAAAAACAAAAAATTTCAGAACATCGATGTTTTAACAAAAAAAAAAAAAAAAGATGTTTTTTAATCGATAATTTGAGAAAATTTAAATATTTGAACACATTTTTTTAAACATAGATGTTTTGGTAAAAACAAAGAATTTTCTAACATGTATATTATGAAAAAAACAAAGATGTTTTTGACATCGATGTTTAGAAAAAAACAAAAATGTTCTTAAGATCGATGTTTTAACAAAAACAAGTATGTTTAACATAAAAGTTTTCACAAAAAAAAATAGACACTAGGGAAACGACATCGATGTATGAATATGTTTGGGTCCTAACAGGTTAATCTTTAATAATTGAATATGAAAAATGATGTTGTTATACATTAATTATGAAAAACAACATTTGTTACAATTAAACATCGATTTAAAGACGTTTGGGCACTAATATATTGATAATTAAAGAATGCATGTATAAAAACCATCGATGTCGAAAAACATCGATGTTTGTTGGTCGTTGTTTTATCAACATCGATGTATTGATTGCAACAGCATCGATGTTTGGCCCTCGATGTCGCATCTCTAGTGTCGATCTCAGCTGCAGTTAGTGAGTTGTCATGTGTTTTATGGTTATGCCAGTACAAAACCATTAAAATTTAATTATTCATCCTGATTTCACAACTATTGTAGGATATTAAAGAATGGTACTAGCCATACAGTTTTGTTCCGCACATTATTAGGAATAAATCTACGTAATGGGGTCATCTCTGGTGTAGTGGCTAGCATAGCAGCCTAAAGTACTAAAGATCGCGGGTTCGCATCCCGCGGTGGTCCTTGGATTTTTGTAAGGGAGTAAAAATACTTGACTATGCCGTCTTTGATTAGCCTTAGTAACATAAAGGGACGTTAAACCAACAAATAAAATCTACGTAATAAGGTCATCTGAGGTGTAGTGGTCAGCATAGCAAATTACAATACTAAAGGTCGCGGGTTCGCGTCCCGAGGTGGCCCTTGGATTTTCGTAAGGGAGTAAAAAATATCTAGCTATACTGTCCTTCGGATAAGACGTTAAATGGAAGTCCCGAGCCTGTACGAAGTCGGGTACTCGTTAAAGATCCGTATCCCAATTAAAGCTAGATCGAAAAATTTAGGACTCCCACTGCAGCATCGTCCGATTAGCCTTATAGCGTAAAGGGAAGTTAAACAAAAAATTCTAGGTAATCTGTGAACTATTTACTAACATTACAACATGGTGTTTATTTACAACATGGAGAGGGAGGTATTTTTTTATGTTTATTTTCTTGTTCCAACTATCACACAACTCCACGAGTGAACCTCAGATTGTTTTAGTATAAAATATTCTGTGCTTGCAGTGTGTTAAGTCCAACAAAAAAAATATTTTTTTTTCTAAATATCTTCGCAGATCTTTAACACTTCGTAGACGAGAATATGATCAATATGTATTAAAGCATTCTCATTGCCAATCTTGTTATGTAATAAATAAACTAAAAACATACAATATAATGATTATACAAAAGCTCAATCGATTTTTTCTCAAATCAAAGATTTTGGATTTAACACAATTAACGCCGCAATCACAGATATATTTACTAAACCAAATTAATTTTTGTTCATAAAATCTAATTCAGATCTAAAAACGTAAAACGCTTAAGGGGAAAATCTAATTTTAAATAGATTATTGTAAAAACGGGATCTTCTACAGAAGTGAACATCTTAATATTAGGTGAAAATAACTACTCTGTTAACGCCCCACAGTGGGCGAAAATCAGATTTTAGGTGGACAAAATTCATTTAAAAAATTTTATAAATCGCCCACTAAATATTGTTTAGTATGAGTTGGAAGAAGGGAAAATGTAATTATTTACTTTCTTGGATTGTCGAAAAGCGCTAGAGAGGATTATTAATCCGTCTATAACAAGCGGCATATTTTTCACAGTGTTCATTGTAGTGCTGTTCTTGTAATAATCTTGCCATTCTTTGACCAGAAACTTCACTTGATTTTTTAAATTTTATGAAAAATGGATACCACAGAAACAAGTAAGTATTAATATTTCACTAATCGGGGTTGCTACATGGATATAATTTTACCTATAATAAATAATATCATTAGATAGAACATTTCCATATTTCAATGGTGAATTACTTGCAGAGGGCCAACGAGTGCCAAGCTAATTATTTCATCATTATTTCACTCAAACCATATATTTTTCATATTCACATAGTTTTTTTTGCGATAATTTGCGTTTTGAAAAATATTTACTAATTTAGGATGGATTTCAGGTTTCGTGCTCACCTGTCCACGAAAAGAATTTGTAACTGAATGGTTGAAATATGGGCCTAAAGATAGAAATAAATGTCTCTTAATCTACATTTTATAACTTGGAAATAACGATGAAGATAAAATAACAAATATACAAAGAATTAAAGACGCCATAAAAGATTATTCTAAAAAATCAGTGACAGGTAGGAAAAATGTCATCGGAGAGCTTATGTTTTTTTTTAAGGAACGAAGAAGCACAAGAGGCCCGTAACAAAGATTCCCGTCGATTTAGAGAGCATAATAAAAGGAAATGTTCTAGAGAGGCCTCTAACAAATATCTTCTTATGATGCTCATCGGACCCAAGTTTCATCGGACCCAATTGTCGCCAGTTTTCGGAAAACTTTGCGTAAAAAAGCAACCAAACCGTTTAATGTTGATGTAATTAGCCTATTGAAGCGTAGTTTACCGAACTTTAAGAACAGTCATTAGAAAATGATGCTGACGATACTGACTCGTCAGAAGAAATTGCTGAAGGATGTAGCAGTATTGATTCAGACGATGATTGATGAATAATTCATTTTTATAGTTGTATATATTGTTATTATTAAAAAAACAGATAAATAAAATGACTTTTTTCTTTAAGTTGTTAGTCTATTTTTGTTCGTTATTTTCGTAATATAGCCTATGTTTTCCTATGGGTATTATTTTTTATGAATATATGTATTGTTTTTATGTAAATAATAAATGCAAAAAGTTTCTACTGAAATGTTTCATCGATTTACAAAATGTTTTCCCAATTTTTATCCATTATGTCCAAATTTATGTGTGTGTACAACATTAGTTTGTTGGATATACTAAAAAATATGGGTCACAGAATTTTTAAAGATTTTTTCCTTACTCAGTGACCTCAAAAACATGAAACAACACAAAAAAAACAATTTTGTCCACCTAAAAATGGATATTAGCCCACTGTGCGCCCTCTGGAAATCAGATAACACGCTCACAATTCCCAGCTGTTTGTTCAATATCTCCCTTCATTATGTCGATATGCTTATTTCCTGTTGCGATCACACCTTGTATTGAACAAATGAAGTTAACATTTCAAGGTTTTTTTATTTTATTTGTTTATTGAAATTTACAACTGCATTTACAATAATTTTTAATAATAAAATTGTTTTTGTAAAGATATTGAAACACTTATTTGGGTTTAAATAATTTTTATTAACGAAAAATTATAACTCACAATGTTAGACAAACAATAACTGGGCAATTCCACGTGAAATCAACACAAAAATGTATTTTGAACCTCACCATCTCAGATGTTCTTGAAATTTGGTATATGTGTACTACTTGTATCTATTAAAACAATTGAGAAATATTATTAGGATATGTCTACCCGTTTTTGAATTATAAGTCGCTAAATCCCTCAAAAATAGGTCCAGAAACAGAAAGAAATCATGATTATAAATAGCTGTAGATGTTTTCCAAATTTGACTACGGCTGTGAGATTGCTGTCGTTTAACAGCGCATTCCATGCCGTTTCATACGATATACAGCTATGTATAGGTTGGTACTAAAGAAATTTTCTTAAAACTAAATGTAAAATTTTGATTTTCTCAAAAAGGGCATTTTTTATATTTTTTTTTTTCAAAAATTATAAAATTTAAAAAAAAAATAAAATTATATATATCCATACAGCAAAATATAAAAGTGGGATGAAAATTTCTTCTATCTAAAAAAATTAAAACTAGTAATAAAATTTCATAAATATAGCATTTTATGATTAAAAATAGTTGCAGATGTTTTCCAAATTCGTCTAGGACTATGAGATTGGTATCTTTTAACAGTGCATTCCATTCTATTTCATACGATATACAATAATGTATAGGTTGGTACTAAAGAAATTTTCTTAAAACCTAGTTTAAAATTTTAATTTCAATAGGATTTTTTAATGAAGGAGCTCTACCGTGTTTGTAGTTGTTTATTATTTTTTCCCCAACGTTTCGAGCTATTGGCTCATCCTCTGGGGTTATCTGCACTTATCCTTAGTTACTTCATTTTCACATTAGCCATTTGTCAATTTCTATATTTTTTAAACAGTATATGAATACTTTTGTCTAATTACATTTTATGGCCTATTTCACCTTTTATAGTCTTTTGATTCCACTGCCAAGAACAAAAACGGTGAAATATGCCATAAAATGTAATTAGACAAAAGTATTCATATACTGTTTAAAAAATATACAAGTTGACAAATGGCTCATGTGAAAATGAAGTAACTAAGGATAAGTGTAGATAATCCCAGAGGATGAGCCAATAGCTCGAAACGTTGGGAAAAGATAATAAACTAAAAACACGGAAGAGCTCCTTCATTAAAAAATCCTATTGAAATTAAAATTTTAAATTAGGTTTTAAGAAAATTTCTTTAGAACCAACCTATACATTATTGTATATCGTATGAAATAGAATGGAATGCACTGTTAAAAGATACCAATCTCATAGTCCTAGACGAATTTGGAAAACATCTGCAACTATTTTTAATCATAAAATGCTATATTTATGAAATTTTATTACTAGTTTTCAATTTTTTTAGATAGAAGAAATTTTCATCCCACTTTTATATTTTGCTGTATGAATATATGTAATACTACCTATTTTTGAAAAAAAATGCCCTTTTTGAGAAAATTAAAATTTACATTTAGTTTTAAGAAAATTTCTTTAGTACCAACCTATACATTGCTGTATATCGGATGAAACGGCATGGAATGCGCTGTTAAACGACAGCAATCTCACAGTCATAGTCAAATTTGGAAAACATCTACAGCTATTTATAATCATGATTTCTTTCTGTTTCTGGACCTATTTTTGAGGGATTTAGCGACTAATAATTCAAAAACGGGTAGACATATCCCAATAATATTTCTCAATTGTTCTAATAGATACAAGTAGTACACATCTACCAAATTTCAAGAACATCTGAGATGGTGAGGTTCAAAATACATTTTTGTGTTGATTTCACGTGGAATTGCCCAGTTATTGTTTGTCTAACATTGTGAGTTATAATTTATAACTAGTGAGTTATAATTTATAACTATTAATTACAGCACTCTTCCTCACTAAGTGAAGAAAAAGAATCTAGCAGTTTAATTTCAAATCTTTAAAGGTGCCTTTACACCTTACGAACTTTACCTTCGAATACCACCCTCGAACAACCTTCGTGAAGCCTTCACGTCGATTGTTCGGCTGTTCTAGGTACTTCATCTGTTCGCCTGGGTTCGGGGGTAGCGCTAGTGTCACTTTTGATTTGGGTTTTTCTAAGTGACAGTTGTTTGTGATACTAGTGTAATTTGTAATACGTTGTAATTCGCCTCCTATTTTTTTATTTTACAGATAATATAAAATATATTGATAAAGGATATTTATTCTTTATCATAAGCTAGCTTGGGGTGCGTCAGCCATATTGGTTCGCTTAACGTCACTTGAAGTATAAATGGCTGTTCGCTTCACGTCGGTACGGCAAGGTTCAAAGGAGAACTTGTTCGAAGGTGAGGTTCGTAAGGTGTAAAGGCACCTTTAGAATTTCTTTAGTACTAACCTATAAATTGTTGTGTATCATACGAAACGGCATGGAATGCGCTGTTAGACGACACCAATCTCATAGTCCTTGTCAAATTTGGAAAACATCTACAGCTATTTTTAATCATACTTTTTTTCTGTTTATGGACCTATTTTGGAGGGATTTAGAGACCAATAATTCTAAAACGGGTAGACATATCTCAGTAATATTTCATAATTGTTCTAGTAGGTACAAGTAGTACACATGTAACAAATTTAAAGAAAATCTGAAATGGTGAGGCTCAAGCCTGTGTTGAATTGACGTGTAATGACCCAACTAAACAAATTATTAAGAAGGTTACAAAAATTACCAACTTGCAACGACACAGTAACACAAAAGAAACGATATGATTCGAGCTTGATAGCAAGACAAACTCTCCTGTCCATCGCTCCTTATATTTAGCCTGAATTAGAACATTCTAGAAAGTTCCCGCCAAGTCTATAAGAATCTCGACAGTCTCGAACATGTTCTGGAACAGTTTGTAAATATTCCAACAAAAAGTCTAGAACTCTTTTCAATCATGTTTTTTTTTTTTTTTTTTTGCTTCACATTCCAATTTTTTTATCGTCCCCAGTCTATATATTTTTTTAGTGTGTAATAAATTTCACCAGGCATATTCTTCGTCTTGCGTCGCACAGTGCTTCGATCAATGGACAAAAATCAAGTTTTTATTTTTTTCTTGCATTTACATTTAAAATGTTCCTAAAGATGTAAATGATCATAAATCATAATATTTACATCTATTTGTTAACTCAATTGCTATTAAAATTAAGAAATGTTTCGAAAAAAAACAGTACCTACAGAACACTTACCTACTCGTATTAGTTTAGAAGGGATTTTAGATCGAAGGTAAATACTAGATGTAAACATTGGCTTTATCTTTAGTAATCTTTTCATTTAGTCTTCTTTCTGTTTAGATAAGGTATACTGAGAACTTTATTTTAAGGGAAGTCGAAATCATTTTGGAAAATATGGCCAAGGATAAGAAAATTTTTTGACTCACTCGATGTTTTACTAACTTTAAAGTCAAATATTACAAAATGTCCGCAAAACTCCCCTTTCATTGTTTTACTATTTGCAGTCTAACTAATCTAGAATAAAAATCTATAAAGATCATCTGCGATAACCTGCGACTATGACTTTAACAATTTTTTTTCAAAGGAAACCAGGCACTCAGCGTTCGCTTGAAAACCTATTCGCATCTACAACAATTAGATTAACCGTTCTAATTAGATACATGTTTACACTTAAATTCATAGAAAATATTAGTTTTTACTACAGTAAATTGACCAATATCAATAATTTTAAGCAGTGTCTGAAGGTAAGCCCTAATTTTTAAAAATCGATGTAGGTACCTCCTATTTTTATTTACAAGTATTTAATTTGTGTTTAGAAATTGTGTTTACTGCATTACACTATAAAAGTAATAGTTGACTTTTCAATTAAAAACAACTTTCATTTAATTTTGGAACTGAATTTTTATGAAATTGGTCCTAGATTTTGAGACTGATATTAAAGATTGTGATATAAAATATTCACTAAAAGAAATAAATTAGAGAGAAAATCTAAACACAATGATTTTTCAATTGAACAATATTTAATATGTGATCAATAAGCTAAGTTTAGATTTGTTCACCGTTAATCTTAAAAGATAATCTAAGGAACAAATATTCCCTTAAATTTAAGATACTTTGCCAAAACCATGATTTGCATTTTTTTGGCTCTAACTTGGTCAAATATAATTTCCGACCCCGCATATGAGGTATATTCGTAATCAGCTCAGCATTCCCTATAATATTCCATGATCAAAAGATTTTTGTCCAAAAACTCCATATACTCGAAGCACTGTGCGTCGTACAGAACGAGATTTTCGCAACAATTTCGACAGATATAATTGATTGATTTAGGTCCTACCAAACCTGTTTTTATCCAGGGTATAAAACCTTAAAAATAAATCTGTAATCTGCTATTAGTTCTTGTAGCATATTCGTAAAGGATATACTGTCCTTCAAATTGTACTGAATACAAATACAATATTTAGCAAACATTTCTTCCTAATTACGATTTCATACACGTAGCGCATAAGAAAAAAGTAAACAAAATTAGCAACTATCTACAATAATGTACGATAATTAAGTGTTAATTACATTCATTGTGTAAAAATTTTACACTTCTTCTTATTGAAATTACTGTTTACGTTTCTTTTCTTTCCTTATACACGAGTGTCATTAAAACTTTTTTTGATTCTCTTGTTTGTGTCAATATTACTTTTTGCTTGGTATTTATTTTACTTTGTAGTAATCTATTTTTGCTTCGTCTTATCACAAAACCATCCAAAAAAAAAGTTTAAAAATTCACTTGTTTAGTTTTTAAATATTCAAAGGCATCAACCACTATGGTCAACATCGGCTAATAATCAACATTTTGGTCTATATCTTAAGATATAATTGCGTTAATTTTAGAAAGTCGTACAGTTCCTGAGATATGTTGTCTTGCAGCATACGTCAAGGCTTATAAGTTGGGACGTACGATACCGATCGATATAAGTAAAGTACCGATACTTTTATTTCGATACCAAGTAGTTTTGGTATCGATACCAAGGATTCAAGTATGAGTACTGGTATCGATACTGAAAGTTAGTATCGAAAAATTACTATAGCGTAATGATTCAAAAATTTGCCCTCCAAAATACTTTCCACTCAGTCTAGCTCATCTGAGGAAGACATATCCCCAGGTTCCATTGCAGAAGCCTACGATTTTTGGAAACATCATAAGGAACTTGTGCATAGAAAAAAGATTATAAGTAAAGGTGATTTCCAGGATGAAGTATACCAATATTTAAATGCGTTGAGAGCCTCATTGAAAACGGATCCAGTAATCAAACATTGCAACTGTTTGCATTTACTTTTATTTATCGAGTTCCTTAACTTTAACTTAATCGACCTGATATCGAATATTTACTTATAGTCGAATATAAATTACTTGAATATATTAGAAAAATGTAAAAATAAAATACTTGAATCAGTACCGATATTGAGTCGACTATTTTTCTATGAGATTCTCGGTTTATAAGTTGTGTTCTTTTTATACCCATTTATTTGTTTCGTTTTAGCCCCGATAAAGACCCCCATTTTGGATCGAAACTATTAAATAAAGATAATGTTTTATGTCTAAAATTCCTGACTATCAATCATCCCCGAGTATTTATTAAAATATAAATGTAGTAAGTAAATAAAATTTTATTTGACATTAAGGGCCATAAAACCAATCTTATAATTAATAGCTTATAAAAACATGAAATTTAATTAATGGTATAACGCAGGTAGTGCAAACTATATTTTTATTTCTAATATTGTTAGGACATACTTTATATGAGTACTCATAAGTATCGATACTTTCCTTCCGATACCTAAGTGGTATCGATACTTTGGTGGTATCGTCCCTACTTATAAGTCGGTATGTCTAAGGGTGTGTCCACATTAGCGGAAACGTACCGAATGCTCGCGCCGGATACTAGGAAGGAAAGGGAGGGGGACAAACATACTTTACTAACACAAGCATTCAGGCACTTAGTTCGGCGTGTTTGGAGCGAAATAAACACTCAGTAGAAATTTAAAACAGTTGTTTATATTAGTTTTTTTTTTAAATATTAATATGGTAAATAAAAAATTAGTCTGCGCCAGTTTTAATTACCTAAATTTGTTTAATTCAGTAAACGAGAGGAGAAAGCGATGGTGGCCGAGAAAGTTTTATCGCGAGAGAGGTAATGCGTTGGTTGCTTTTAAAAACGATTACTTTTAAAAAACTGTGAATATTTCAAAAACTTCACAAGGATGCCTGCAGAGGACTTTCATTTTATATTAATTGTATATTAATATATTAATCAATGGAAGTAACAAGAAGAAAGTAAATGGAGCGACAAATTTTAAAGAGACGCTTGCCGTTTATAAAAGGGAAAATATACAAAGTAAAAAAAAAATTATATTCTCATGAAACTTTGGCCATGATTTCGTATTAGGCTGGGTTGGAAAGGTGGAAGATGACCAAATTAATTTGGTTGCAAGTAAGCCCATTTTTTCTCGGTAGATCATGTCTCAGCTAACAAGTATTAAGAAGATCATTTAAAAAAACATTTTATAAAAAAAAATTGAACCGACTTCGAAACCTAGGAACCAGTAAAAATAAATGCAATGAAAAGTATGAAATAATTACCTTCTGATTTTTATGAATACACAGCAAAATTGAAAATGGTATAAAAAGCGGGAAAATGCAATAAGACGAATAATTGTATTTGTATTTGTACAAATACACACTAATTGTTATTAAAAAATTGTGAAATTAAAATATAAAATACTATGTTCAATACAACACAATCTTTTCGGAGGCGGCGCAAAATTTAAAATTCTTAACACTAAACATTATGAACATCGTAAAACGGATCTTCTCTTCTCATCTATAGATTTTAATGCCTACTATAGATTTTAATGAATTGTATCGGTAACACGTCATTTATATTTGCGCCGCCTCCGAAAAGATTGTGTTGAATTGAACATAGTATTTTATATTTTAATTTCACAATTTTTAATAACAATTAGTGTGTATTTGTACAAATACAAATAAAATTACTCGTCTTATTGCATTTTCCCGCTTTTTATACCATTTTCAACTTTGCTGTGTATTCATAAAAATCAGAAGGTAATTATTTCATACTTTTCATTGCATTTATTTTTACTGGTTCCTAGGTTTCGTAGTCGGTTCAATTTTTTTTTATAAAATGTTTTTTATTTCATACTTTTTAGTATGAGAAGATAACAAATCTAGAAAACCGTAAGTTGGATAAAACAAATTTCGAATTTTTTTTACGCTCTACCACGTCCGTCTTTCCCTGGCTTTTTTATTACACACAGTTATACAGATGTCGCCTTTTCAATTTTATGAGTACACTACAATTTTTTTTTAATAAGATCAATGTTAAGTCAATTATGTTCGTAATTCCTTGAGATGAATTTTTGACTAAATTTAATAGCGAAGTACTAAGAATAATATCCTTGGTAATAATAAATTATACAGAAAATAAATTTCTTCAATTCTAGTGGGGTAGCATTTATGATATTATATATCATAATATGCAGCATTTATCATATTAAGCATTTTCATGGCTGCCAAATTTTTGCTGAGGGGACTTTCATACAAAGAGGTTTTTTCTGGAAGATATCAACTGTTATTTTGCAGTTTTTATTGATGGACGAACATCAGCAAACAATGAAATTTTAATTTTATTCTACTACATTTACAGCAAACAATTACAACTCACAATTTAGGCAATTGGAAAGTGTAAACAATCGAAAAATCAACTGGAAAATGAATGATCGAAATAATTCCTAATAAGTGCTTATCTTAAAGATTTTTATATCTAGACAATAGCAAAGCCTGTGTGCCACCAGCTATCAACTTAAAAAAAAAAAATTAGACAATTAGCAGACAGATGAAATTGGTGATGGAACTAACTAATATTGAAATTATTTAGCAGAACGTAATTATTTCATAACAGGACATGTCCCTAATATTTTTTCGAGCCACATTTGAGCTTGTATAGCAGATCTTCGTCTTCTCAAAATAAATAATTTGGCACTGACAGTAGTAATCCGGAAAACATAACAGAAGTTTCACTCCATGAAGAATGGGCACAAGATTTCATGATTGCATTGTATATTAATATGACCGAGTGATTCCGGAAGAAGACAGAGGTGCCTGAATGTTAAAGCCCCCAAAACAACTGAAAATAAGCTTTTACAGGAATTATTGTACCCCTTTTTAACGTGCATAGCGAGTGAAAGTCGGAAATCAAATTCTAATTTAAAGCAATAATGGCTACGATTTTAAATTTAAACGAACCTTAGGGAACTTGAAGAAGTCTTAAATTCTGCTTTAAATCGGTTATCAAAACTCGGTCTTTCTTGGAATTCCACGAATTTCGTGGTCTTATGATTATGGTTTCCAACCTTCCATTAGATCTAAATTAAGAAGGTTTACTGTTATCGGTGAATATATATATCTATCTAATATATATACTAATACACATAATAACATATATACTAATAACGGCTTTAATTATGAACAATGGTCTGTCATTAAAGGCGTACTCCGCCGCATGCGTGTGCTCAACGTATTTTATGAGTTGATGGAATATTTTTCTTTTTTTCTCCTCTATATGTTTACTTGATTCTTTTTCACATTTCATATTTAGCCATTTCTTATTTTTAGGCGTAGTGAGAGACAGTTAATTTTTGCATATAAACAAAAACAAGGGTACTTTACAGGAAAACAAAAAAGGCCCCTTCCCCATTTAAGCCCCCTCAGAACTTTATAATAACGATAAAACTTACCTGATATTATTGATCACCTAATTTTCATTAAACATGACGTATTTGATCAAAATCATTAAAGCCGTTTTCGAGATAATCGAAAAAAAGGTAAAAATTGGAAAAAAATTATGAAATAAAATGCCCCCTCCGTTTGACCAATTTTGGTGAAATTTTGGCTGTCACATCTTTGGCATATAAATACGTCAAATACCCAGTTTGATCAAAATCTTTAAAGCTGTTTTTGAGTAAATAAAAAAAACAAATAAAAATGATACAAAATTTAATAAGCAAAGTCCCCCCTCCGGTTGATCAATTTTGATGAAATTTTTACAGTCATATCTCGGTTATATTAATACATCAAATACTTAGTTTAATCAAAATCGTTAGAGCCGTTTTTGAGAAAATCGAAAAAAACGTAAACATTTATTAAATAAAATGCCCCCTCCGTTTGACCAATTTTGATGAAATTTTTGCTGTCACATCGCGGACATATACATACACTAAATACCCAATTTTAGGTTCGCACGGTTAATAGCTTTTGAGCAAGTCTGTTCACACACACACACACACACACACACACACACACACACACACACACACACACACACACATACACACACACACACACACACACACACACACACACACACACACACACACACACACACACACACACACACACACACACAGACACACACACAGACCATTTCGCGGGACTTGGTTATTTCGGTTATTTCAGACTAGGGGACCCCAAAACGTGTATTTCCGTTGAAAACCGGAAGTCGAAATTTTTCACGATCGCAATACTTCCACCTACTATATATTTCATATATAGGTAAGTGAAAGTAAAAAAAAAAAGGCACATACGTATCGAATTGAGTAACCTCCTCTTTCGTTCGAAGTCGGTTAAAAAGATCATCAGATTTTCATGATAAATAAAAATGAAAAATAATAAATAATAATTATTGTTACCGTTGCAATACATAACAATACCTAAAATTCAGTTTTGAAAAAATTGTGAACCATTTCAAGCTAGCTTGTTCAGCCACGATGAAAAGTAGGTCAAACAACTTTAGGGAGTTTCGGAAGAAACTTTTTTCGTGCGTGCATTATTTTATCCTCCACGTCGTAAAAGGGTGAAATGAAACTATAAACAGTTCTGGAGGAGCATGGCGACCTGTTTATTGGAGTAGGTCGACCCAGATAATGGAGGCACTGGCGTGTTATGATACAATAAACTCTTCACGGCGTAGCTGCATCATTGATTGTCGCACACCAGTCCTTCTTGAGACATGAACTACTTAACTTATGCAAAACATCTTTTATTTGAGCAATTTTACTGTAGGTAATGAAGCATTCCGTGTCATTGCGAAAATTGTTCTCATAGGTACGAAATAAACAAAAATGATGAAGTTAAATTGTAAATCTTCTGTGTATAGTTACACCTTTTCAACCAAAAATTGTCACCTATGTAGCTAACTTAAGAAATAAGTAATTTCAACACATCACAATATCTGGACATAAAAATATCAGAAGATTTCGAGAAGCTTTCCTTGTATTGGATGGGGCTTCAAAGAAGGTATACTACAAAGGCAGATGACATTTGATGACATTGACATTGGCCACGCACAAAAACATGTACATTTTAACAGTTGATGGTGTATTTTTACATACACGAAAAATACAGGAGATTTTAAAATTTAATTAGATAAATAAAGAAAGAAAAGTTCGACAAGCTTTGGCAAACTTTCAATTTACATGCCAGATAGCTAATCAAAAATTATAGGTAATATTAATCCTTCAGGCCCAGTGGCGGATCCAGGGGAGGCGCGCGTCCTTAAATGAAAAATGGAAACTCCTTAAATGAAAAATGGATTGTAATTAAACATTTAATAACAATTGAGAACTTAATTATGCTCTAATATTTTTAATTATGTCCTTCATGACAAATGAAATTTAAAAAAAAAAATTGCGCCCCCCCCTTAGAAAATTTCTGGATCCGCTGCAGTTCTGGCCATCGGGATTACATATTAATAAACCGTTTATATTGTCAATTTAATAAGATAATTCTCTGAAATTAATAAAATTCATAGAAATTTTTAGACAAAGTAAAAGTATTCAGCTATCAAGCGTAAAAATTGGATGAAAATATTCTGTTAACTGCGTATATAGTTTCTTGTTCAGATTATGAAGGCTTGCACTTCTGCTGATAGGCGGTTTGCGGGAAACCTAACCTAGCCTTCATTACCTCCTCAGTTCAAACTTTGAAGTTCAAAGTTTGACAACTAAAATGTCTGGTGGGGAAATTTGTTGGTTTTTTCAAAGAAATAGTTGCCGTTTTGGAAGCAATTGTAGAAATCTTCATGTATACGGAAATGAGCAGCAGCATGTTCGTGACAGAGGAAAGAAATCTGTTTCTTTCAGGGAACCAATTGCAGAACATCAACAACCTTCAGGGGTTTCTGTACTTCAGAGGAATCGATATGTTGTTAATAATCCACCAAAGGATACAGTCCTAAATCATCATTTGGAAGAAGTCAAAAATGATATTGCAGCATCTGATAGTATGTGGCCAGCTTCTTGTTATTCATACTTGCAGACTCATGGCAATTTGCAAGGTTTTGAAGATTTTTCACCTGAAGAGATGCGGTTAAAAGCCTACAGTAATCCTCAGGAGTACATGCACGAAATCAATAATTTGAAAACTAATGTTGCTGAATTGAAAAAAAGTTTTTTAAACAAAACACAAACAGCTCAAGAAATTTTGAACGATTATATGAAACAAGGACCATACAGAGCGAAACAGTCTCTACAGCCCAGCCCAGGATTTGCTTCCTCAATGGATTCATCTTCAAATTTTTTCACAGGAATTCAAAATGCTCCATCGGCAGGATTTTTCTCATCTTCCCAAAATACAAGCCAATTTAGCTTGAATAACCATCCTGCTTTCCGAGATCAACCACAGTCATCATCTTTCAATAACAATATTTTTGCTCAGGCCCTTAATGAAGATAAGCAGTCCCCATTCGGACAAAAAACATCAATTTTTGGAGCGCCCATGGAAGACAGTAATGTATTTAAACAAAATATTTTTGGCAGCGCAGTACAAAGCAGATCTGGTGATAACAGCATCACTGCTGCTCAAGCTTCTCAATCATCTAGTCAATTTAGTTTTTCTAATGCTTTCTCCAATTCGAATACACAAAGCGATTACCCTAACAAAGTGTCAGGAAAAAGTATCATGTATTCACAAGAAGATGAGTTGACGACAGAAGAACTAGAACAATTTAAGGCCACTACATTCACTTATGGAAAAACCCCTCTTAAATGCCCCCCTAAAGAATTATGCTAGCAATAGTGGTAATTCAAAGTATTGTAAATTAATTATCTAAATCTAAAATTATGATTTATTGAGGTTACTTTTTTTTTTTCATCTTTCAACTTCTTTGGTTGTGGCACATAAATGCCATGATGCCAGTAACCAATCGAATCCTACCCCATTGATATTAATTTTGAATTTATTTACAATTAGTGGTTATTTTAATGTTTTTTTGTAAAAATGTTTCAGTTTTATCTTCATTTTAGAGTTAGAAATGTTTTCTTAATTTATTTTATATTAACATTATTTTAAAGTTCTATTTGAAAAGTGCAACAGTTTGTAAATATTTCACAAGTAACATATTCTGTTTTATATAAGCATTTACAATTCATTTAAATAATTATGTAAATTTGTATACAATTTAAATTAATTATTATCCTAATACTGGATGCACAGAATAAATGCATATACCTTTTGCAGAGATGCTGCAAATAGGGAAGCAAAGATGATTAATTTATTATTAGCACCCCAAGAGACAGTTTTTATCCCTTCCTTATAATAATAATAATTGAATTCATTTCATTGATTTCATTAAAAATATAGAGAGTTACAATAAAATAAATAATAATGCTCTCTAAATTTTATGTTATATCAAAGAAAATGAAAATCTTTATTTAATTACTATTACAGATTTACTTTTTTGATGAAAACATTTCTACACCAACAAAGTGAATATACTAATAGTAATTAAAATTAGTTTTGTAAACTGGAAATGGAAAAAATTCTAACTAGAAATTGCCCGCCATTAATATAATGAATATCAGTGAATAATCTCATAAAGACAATGTGATTCTTTCCATTGTTTATATTCAATATTTTAATTCTATCCATTGTTTACATCTCTTATTTTTTTTTGGTGTAGGTAAATCACTTCATCTAAACTTTTATTAGGTTAAAATTAAGGATAATAAATACCTCTGAAACAGCAAATATTTTTTTATTATTTTTTTTTTTGTTCCATTGCTATTGTATTTAGATAATTTTCTAAGATTTTTTGGCAAACAGATAATACAAGAATTGATGAAACTAAATTTATCACAACTTATTGATGGATCAGATGTCCACACTTTCTAATTTTATTTTATTCCCCCTTACCATAACTTTAAGGTAATTCAGGTAGTTGCATCACTTAAATGATATGCATAACTTCACCACTGCTGCAATTAAATCCCTGAATACAGCTTTTTCCTTTCTTATTCTTCAGTGGGGCCACTGTCCTCTTACCAGCTTCTTCTATTTCTTATTCCCTAGAACAACTTGAGAAATGGTTTGGACTCACAGCATCCTACTAGTGCTGTTCAATCATTTTTTGAGAGAAGTTGCTCTGATTAAACACAAAGTATTAAAGTAATAATATCCTGTAGGTATACAGTTTAGTTCGACATTTTTTTCTACCCGCAACTAGATCGTAGTCGATTATTTCTACAAAAAATTGCTCTAAAATCCCTAGCTACATAAGAATCTGTGAGGTTCAGGAAACCTATGTTTTTCCTTGGTGCAATCTATAAATGTGGGAAATTAATTCCTCATTTTAATAACCAGATTTGACCAATGGACCATGAGTTATAATTATAATCAATCCTGCGTTCTCAGCCCTCCCACTTCCTTACATTTTCAGTATTTTAAAATATATTAGTTCTTCAAAAATAAATTTTATTTTGCAGCAGTATTTAATTAATGGATTTCAATTTAATTTTCAGAAATGAAATTTCAAGAAGAAATTTATAGTAATTGACAAATATAAATTAAAATGAAGAAGATTATAATTGTGGATAATCGCTAATTTATCTTTAGTGTATTGTAAATTATGAACATATCAAAATGGCTACCTATCGAAGATACAGCCATTCAGGAATTCGTGAAGAACTGCAAAAGACTCAATATGCTCTCACTTTCTCTAGAAAAGAGATTAGGAAATATGTTACATGATAAGGATGAAAGTTATTCGGTAAGGCTTACTTTGAATGATAATTTTATTTGGGTTTAGATTTTTAAAACATAATACCCTGGATTGAATCTTTAAATAAGAGATTCTTTAATTGAATTTGCATCTGAATAAAAATTTCAGGAATTGGAAGCTATAATGGATGGGTTAGATATCACTGGAAAATTATTTACCAAAGTATCTGGGGACCACAGAGTAGCCATAGCTTCTAACTACAAATGCAAGCATTGGAGGGAACATGTCAAAGAAAAAAGATTATCAATAATGTACTTATCGCATCAAGTAATTACTTCAGCACTCTCCAAATATCTGGAAGACCGTGTTCAATTAGTTTATATATTAAGGTAAAAAAAAAAAAAAATGAATAGAATAGGCTTTTGTCTAGAAGCTTGCTATATACATTATTGTCTCACTATGATTTCAGGTTAATCGAGTTCTTCGATACACTCCTTGCTCTCAATAGTGGAAACGAGAACCAGTGTACATCAGTAGTCCGAAACACGTGCCCTTCTATGCTTCATCCAATGAGGAAACTGTCTCTTACGAAAATTCTACAGGTTCGTGACATGATTCGGAATTTTGACTCTGCTGATGCATTAAATCATTGAAATATATTAAACTTTAATTTCAGGTCATCGCGCACATCCGAGCTGAACATTGTGGCCAACAATTAATATATATTCTGTTGAACTTGAAGACAGAAACCGACAAGATGGAATCTGATTATCCGTCATCGGACAACTCGAGTATGGAAGTATACAGGTAACACAATTTCTTGATATGAGTATTTTATGAAAACTATTCATGATGTTACTAATTAATCAGTAATGATTTAGGGCACTAACAGAAAACCTATCGCCAGTTCATGAAAAAGGTCATGTGAAAAAAAATAATATTGAAGAAAATACACCTCCAGAAATAACTATGTTGAATGGTCTTCTTAGTCTGGAAAGTCACAAGTTAAAACCTTTATTTGACACTATGGCCAAAGAAACTCCAGATCGTCTAGGTCCTTATTTCATTAAAGAATCCAGATCAAAAGGTATTCTTGAAATTATTATGAATGAATTTATTTATTTTTTATTTTTTTATTTGTACCGTGTTTAATTACTTGTCAACTTCAATTGGAAATTGCTATAAACACTGTATTGTTTAGGAGATATGAGAATGAGCACAAAAGCAAGACAAAAAGTTGTAGCTTACTACCAAGAAGTCCTCTGGGGATTAGTTGGTACGTATGCTGAGTACAAATTAATCTGGAGAGCGATTGGATTTCAGGGAGAGGCTTGCAATCAATGGGCGATGTGGATAAAAAAACTGGCTTCTAACCGTAAGCTTAATATAAATCCAAATAAATCATTTATTAACTTATCTAGTTATGCAATTAAACACTAAAAATAAAAAAAACTTTTTTAGCTACTCTCCCTCATATTCTGAAACCTGCTCTTCAAAGCTTAGTCGACGGTTTATGCCTCCACATAACCACGGTGACATGGGATTACATGTTCAGAAAAGCGATGGTGGCAGCTGGTTATCAAAACAGTAAATACATCAATAACAACTATGAAAATGTACAAAAAATACTTATGAATCCTTTCGAGCATATACAGCGGAAAGTAACCGTATTACACATTTTTTAGGGAACTTATACAGGTTTGATGTTCAGTGAAATGTTTTCCGAACTGGTTTCGCTCAGTAATAGCTGTGAAGGTTCTAATTGGACAGTGGCAGCTCTGGAAGAACTTCCACTCACTGAGCAGATACCGATACTTCATCGACTGGATCACACGGTAAGATTTATTTACCTTAGAATTTATTTAATCTATTTTAGACAGTCGGTCAAAAGGATAACTATAATAACTCAAATCTTTTTTTGAAATTTTCATTGGCTTCCAGAAATAAAAGAAATCACTTTAAAAACAATATTTATTTTAGAGGTTAATTTTTCATATTTATGAATTCTCTTTAAAAACATGGTAGGAAAATCATTTGATACATCACATATAAATAAAATTCACTTTTCTTCATCTTTAAACTTTAGCCTTTTTACCCACAATTTAAATTTATTTTGTTTAACTACTTGAATAATTCTTTGATGCGCGGTCATAAGGGCTTAAGTCACTTTTTGAGCATTTGGAGATTATGTCGTAATATTACAGCACGAAATTAGAGCTACCGATTGGTATTAAGGTCTTACCTCAAACTATATTGTTTTATAAAAATAAAAATTACAAATAATACCAATAATTAGATTTTACACTATGTTTTGAACTTTTCTCTTGCTCTCCTGAAAAATTCAAAATTTTGACTTAAGCCCTTATGACCACGCATCAAAGAATTATCAAAACCTCATAATTCTCAATAATTTCTATTCATTGAAGTTCAAGAATAAGCATAATTGTTTTAGTAAATATATTGTAATTAGGATATAGATCTTTAATGAGTACCTGACATTGTACAAGCTCAGGACCTCTATTTTAAATCCCATGTGAATGACGGTATAACAAAGGATATTTTACTCCCTTTAAAAAAATCCTTGGGCCACCTGCAGGGCTACAAACCCTCAATCCTCTATGTAGACGTTGGCTATGCTATGTTTTAGTATGTTTCAAGATGAATATTTGTTGCAATATCACTGGTATGGAAGAAAACTTGTGAACCCAAAAATTCATATTTTTTGTTAAAATAGATCATTTCTTAAGATTGCTTATAACATAAAATATGAAGAAAAAGGTGGTCATTGCTTTTTTAAGTACAGCCTATCGAGGTATAATTAGGATAGGGGTCATTAACGAATACCTGACATCGTACAGGCTCGGGACTTCTATTATTCGGGACTTATGTTCTATCCGAGGGACAGCATAGACAAGGATTTTTTATTCCCATTAAAAAATACTAGGTCCACCTACCTAGCCAACTCACGACCTTTAGTGTTGTAGGTTTCTGTGCTAACCACTGCACCACAGGTGGCCCCTTTATTAAATTAGTATTTAAAAAATAATTAAAGCAAATTATATAGGTTCATTCATAGTCAGGATTTTCAGTTAAAATATTTTTTATTTTGAAAAGCCAACGTTTCGATCCCACTTGTGGATCTTCATCAGGGCTTCTGAGTCCAAGGTAATACAAAGACCCTGAAGTCTTTGTATTACTCTGTTTTAAAAAAATAAAATAAAAAATATTTTAACTGAAATATGAATCAACCTGTCATAAAGAATAACAGTTGACTATTTCTCACCTATAAGCAAAGCATAATAAAAATAATTTAGTAAGTTGAATATTATGAACAGTTTTAAATATTATATATGATAACTGAAAGCTGTTGATAATGTATTGTATTTTTAAAAAGTATATACCTATTCATAGTATGTAGACTCTATATAAAGTTAATAAGTTAGCAATAATTATTTAATTGTTTTTATTATAAAATAAATAATAATAGTAATAAAATTAGATCCATACATGCAGACTGTGGGCTGAGGGGAAAGCAAGGCAGCTTGCTAACATGTGGAATATGGACCAGTTTTTCCGAGTGACACAAATAGATGTTGCAGCGTCACTTAAAGAACTCTCTAACAGTCACGTATGTTGTATCTTTTTATTGTAACTACGAAGTCTTATAAACTATTTATGTTAAGCTCAAGACTATGATTGAATATAAAATTCTTGATAGTTCGCCAACCAGAATGATTTATTGGGACCAGAATGCAGTGTCCACGTGATGGTATGCGGTAAAATGAGAGCAAAGCTGGTTTCCGAAGTGAATGCCAATATAGAACAGCTGAAGGTAATTAGATTTAACTATTTTTATAAGCTGTAATGATTGACAATAAAAAAAAAAAATTTTTTGGCCTTCGGATCTCCAAACAATTGTTACAAAAAAAAATCAATATGATATTTTTTTTCCAAATGTGCAGCCATTATTAAGCTATTTTCTGAAAATGAAACCTGCAGTAAAAGTGTTAAATTCCATCTAAATGCAATAATCAATACATTTAATACTAAACAAAACATTTAATGAATGTTCATTTGGTTGACCATATCTTAATAAAAGAAGATTGTCAGTGAATTGGTAAAAAAGTTTACTTTCAATTAATAATTGATTATTGCTTTGAACAATACCAGGACAAACTACTTTTTTTCCTATAAATATTAATTTACCTTCAAAACTATTATTGCTATTGTTTCAATAATTTTCTTGTTCAAGGCAGTACCGACACAAAGCATTGATGTACTCGCAAGCGTAACTCGTACGTTCAGCCTGGCGAATCTCAAACTCATGTTTCCGCCGCCTAAATATTGGAAACAGCAGTTCGACGAAATACCTCAATATGCGAGCAAATATGTCGAAGATTACTTAGGTAATAAAATATAAGAATAATTTTTGAAATAAATTCATTCAATAGAAAATGAATATATTTTTTTTTTTTAATTTTAGATGAAATTTTGAAACCAGTGATTAACGCCACTAAAACATTAGATAGCCCAATACAACAGAAGGTATCCTGCTTGGTTCTTGATATTATGTGCGAAGCCTGGTTAGACCACATTTATAAAAATAAAATAAAATTCACGTAAGTCCTATAAATCATTTATTCAAATTTAACATATTTTAGTTGAAATCTGTTTTAAAACTATAAAAAATTCTGTCTTCATAGAAAGCAAAGGAATGCTCTATGCAACTAATATAAATTAAATCAAAAAATAATTTTATTATCCTGGGACTGATGTCCCTTTAGAATAAATTATACATACATAATATAGAGATCTAGCCAGTGTGACTTTATGTGAATAATATTAAATATTTACAAGAGGTTTTACAAAAAATATTTACAAAAAAAACAAAAAAAAAACAGAAATTAGAAGCAAATATAGTGCACACTAATCTATAAGTATAACTAGCAGACCCAGCTATGCGTTGCTGTGGCTCACTATAATGCGTTGAATTAATTACATCTTAATATTTTTAAATAAATAAAGTCTAACCAATATTCACTGATTAAGATGAAAACCTTCCAGCTAATCAAAATCCTCGTGGGCCGAGAGACCCTCCTGGGGCAAACCCAGCCTCTATAAAGTGGGTACCCTTAATTGAAAAATTAAGGGGAAAAAACCTGGCGGTTGAGCGTGATCACGGTCAAATCACCTCCTTGCACGACCACTGACCAAGAAACAGTACTCTTCCTTACATAGTACTGCACCCAAGACCCTTTATGGGTTGTAGTGGTACAGGTTTTTTTTTTTTTTTTATAAGGCAGATAATGCTAATTTACAAATATTTATTTATAACAATAATTTACTGTTTTTTACATATTACGATTAAGAATTTTTATTTATTCAAGTACTAATTTGTTCACAATGTTTTTGGTCAACCTGTTTTTTGCTAACACAAACAGATTTGATGGTTTCCCCACACGTGAGCAGGCGACATACAATTGCCCCTGGGAAAAATGCGGATTTTCAAAGTCCAAGCCGCAAGTGGACATTGTTTAACCTTGGAATTTGTTTATGGTCATGGCAAAAGCCAAACGGATAGGATATTGAAGCCGTTTAAATTTTATTGAAAATTCTGACGGTGCCAGGGGAATAGTTGGCAACAGGACGATATCTCCAATAAACCTTCCAGGCAACATTTTTGCTTCAATAACATTTCCTGTGATCCTTTTAATGACCAAACGTGTACCGTTGCACAATTGAGGTGGATTTAAGTAACGAAGAAGAATGATCAGTAAGCCAATCTTCAACTGGAGATTGTTTGGTGGTATTCCTCGTATATCGAGAGAATTCAAAAATTCAGATGGAAGTTTACGGCTTTGTAAAAATCTAGAACATTGTCAATTGATTTTGGAAGTTTATTTTATCAAAATCAACATTTTTTGCTGCCAGCCAATTATAGTCCAAATAATTGCTCAAAATATTAGGAAAGACACTTTATATTAGTTCATTTTTCGTCTCTACAATAGTACAGAAATTTTCTGGTAATTTGATAAATTTTGAATTTCTATGCAGCTATATTTCCCAGTTTCCAATATGGAGCAATTGTTTAGAAAATATATCTGCCGATGGATCATTTTGCAGTAGTACTCTCATATTTATGGTGGATAAATCTGAAACTCTTACACAACGTTATGGTTTTTCCAAATAACAGTTATTCCTGTTCAGGAGAGATGTAATTATCTTTATGTTTAAATTTAAAAAATACCCCCGAAGATTTGTAATCCCTTCCTATTCTGTTTTAGTATTGTAACAACAAACTTAAAAAACAACAGTATTCATTAATACAAACTTTTTATTAACCTCTCACATGAGATGAAGTACATATCAATTTATAACAATAACTAACATATGTCTTTTTTTATTTTATTTTTTATATAACCTCCCATCTCGAACAGTGTAGCCACATATAACATCTTTCCTCTTTTCAATATTTTAGTCTAACTGGCACCCTCCTGGACCGTTGAGGTCTTGACGCTGGTGGGACCAAGTTCATTGATGGTTTAGCCCCATCTTCATTGAACGATGCCGAGCGAAGATGCACTCTAATCCGCCTGACTACTCTGCCGGTATCGAGGTCCTCTACTATGTATTATCGTGGTGTTCCCTGTTTTCGAAGAATTTTTCCTCGATGCCACTTGTCCTCTTTTGTATATTGAATGGATACACGATCCCCAGGTCTCAATTCCTCGAGCTCCTTAGCGCTCCGATCATAATAGCTCTTAGCAATTGATTGCTTCTTTTCTAGCTTAGCAGGTACATCAACATTCACTTGAGGCACTAAGGTATCTGCCGTAGACGGTGGCTTAGTGCGGCACACTTGATTCATCAACAGTTGAGCTGGAGACAACTGCTCCCCTATGGTGTCGACTCTTTTAATAATGTTAAACCCAACACAATCGTGCAATCCCAATAACGGAATTTTATTAATATTTACCACGGCAAATTTAATAATATGACTAACATCCCCAATAGAACATTTTAGCGCAGTCGACCCTACTAATGGTATTTTTTCTCCTGTGTATGTGACTGCAGAACAAGCAGGCTTAGAAATAGGTGCTCTCAACTTAGTAGCCAAGTCATTAGGAATAACACTTATATCTGCTCCTGTATCGATTTTAAAAGTTACAGAAGAACCACCTATATACACATCCTGAAGCCAACAGCTATTTCTAGACCCTACTTCATTAATGGAGAACTTTTCGACAATTCCAATTTCGTTTTGCGATTCAAGCTCAACATTTTCAGAATATAGTTCATCAACTCTACACGCTGCAGCAAAATGGTTCTTTCCTTTACATCTAGAACAAGTTTTCTCCCAAGCAGGGCAGTTACGAAATTTGTGGTAGGTTGCACACCGAGAACATTTCTGAATGAATGTAGATGAATTTTTTTTAGGATTTTTTTCTCTATAAACTTGATGTACCTTTATAGAACCAGGGACCTCTGTGTGTTCATCACGCCGGATATGGGGCTGCTTCTCTAAAGACACTAACAATTCCTCTATAGGCAAAAATTCAGTAGAGCTGTCACGCAATTCCCACAAATGCTTTGACTCTTTATCCAGTTTACGCAACAGTAAAAATTGTAAAATGGCATTCCAGCCTCCAGTGTTAATACCAAAACTTTTTATGGCATTGAGAACCGACCTAGTAGTATCAAATTTTTTATATCCTGGCTAAATTCTACACTTGGATGGTCTATGACCCTCTCTAAATGTTTATACACGACATATTTATTCTTTTGATAAACATTAATTAGCCGATCAAGAGCTACTGCGTAATTTTTAGAGTTTATGTCTAGTCCAGATAACCTATCTAACGGTCCTCCCTCCAGCGATGACTTGAGAAGTTGAAAACGACGGACATCGTCTAAGGACTGGTTCTCAAGAATAACTAACATATGTCTTTTTTTATTTTATTTTTTACATAACCTCCCATCTCGAACAGTGTAGCCACATATAACATATTCTATGGTAATTTAAAGTAGACTATGATTTGTAATGATATTTCGGGTTAAATTTCACCGGAATACAATTATTTACTTATCTAAAAGAGCCACAGGAAAGCGTTTCAGGGTTTAGGTAATAATTGAAATAATATAAAAATAAAATGGAATACACACAGTTCCTTCCTGTGCAGAACTTTAATTATCATGATATGTAATGATGTTTAAAGGCTGTTTGATATTAAAAGAAACACGTGTTTAGTCTTATTTAGATGGTCATATTTTAGTTTGAATATTGAATATTGTATAAAATACTATAAAACCGATTTCTAATCTGTTTCATTTTCTCAAATTTTCTTCAATTTCAAAAGACTATAAACTTGAAAATATTACAAATCTTCCCTGGACTTTTTAAATTTTACATATAAAGATATTTACATCTCACCTGGACAGGAAGGAATAATCTGTATTCCATTGAGATTAAATTTTTTCAAGTTTAAATAATTGTTAATTAAGAAAGGTTTACAGATCTTCGCTGACATTTTTTAAATTTTACATATAAACATAATTACACCTCTCCTGAAAAGAAAGGAACTGTATGTATTCCATTAGAATGCAATTTATTTATTTTTACTTTGAATTATTGTTGATTAAGAAAGGATTACAAATCTTCGCTGACATTATAAAGATGATTACACCTCTTAATAAATCGAAACACGATCTACCGTATTTGGAATAATTCGCTATATAAGAATTATATTGGTCACTAATCAAGTTAAAAACTATCCTATCTCTTAAGTTGGCCAAAACTATAAACATTGAGCCAAATTTCATTAAAATCAGTTGAGTAGTTTCTGAGTTATAGAAAGATAAACATCGGGACACAAGATTTTTATATATATAAGGATAGGCGGAAGAGAAATAAGAGTAGGAGAGAATACCGATACATGGAGACAATGAAATAAACTAAACGACTTGAATAAATAGATAACATATTTTCTAGTAGGGATAATGATAAACAGAGTTGCTTTTAAAGCTCCATTGTGTCCCTTCAGTGATCATCTGGATTGGGAGTTGAATAGGAATTCGAAGAGGAGGGATTTGAAGATGGAAGTCGATGGAGCGAATCGGATGTTGGAGGGGATAGATTTCCAGAGGGATATGGCTTGCATTATGAAGGATTTTTCATAAGCCTCAGTTTGATGGGGTGGAGAATAGAGATCGGATGTACGGGATCTGGTTGGGCGGGATTGGATGGAGGATTTGAATCACAAGCTCTGTAGGATATAGGAAGGTCGTTAAGTTCTGATGGCCTGGTATAAGAAGGAAGCCAGTAGATACCGACGGCGGTGGGAGGGATAGAGCCACTTCAACTCGGCGTAGTACTGGGTTATATGCGTATCTCTGAGGATCCCAAAGACAAAATGTATTGTACAATTCATTAGTCGTTTAAGGTTGGCTTCGTCTGCCGTACATCATACAGCCATAGGCCAAAGTAGGGAAAGATGAGGGAGGAGACTAGGAGTTGGCGGGTTTTGAATGGAAGAAGATATCGTAGACGGTTGAACTGTTTCAGAGTAGAGATAGTACAACGGGAAATTGGTGAGATGTGTGGTTTCCAAGAGAGGGATTGATCGAAGGTAATGCATAGGTTTTTAACGGCATTGTGGAAAGTGATAGGTGATTAGTTCAGGACTAGATTTGGTGCGACAGGGATTGATTTGAGGTAATAATATAAACATCTATAAAACTCTAATTCTGCCTATGTTGTCTTCTTTGTTTTGAATCAAGCATTTTAGTATTATTAACATTAAAAGTAGAGAGAACTGCAAATAATTAATTTATAAAGGTGCAATGTATTATATTACAGTGAATGGGGTGCACTCCAACTTTTGGCTGATTTTGGAGCTGTACCGACTTGGCTGATGGAAAGGGTACAAGCGACACCGAACCTCCTCTCGACCGAAATGCTGAGGAGGTGCGAAGGTGTCGGCAGATTATTGTTATCCCAACCAGGGCATCGGATACCAATGATCGATAAGACAATAAGAAAATATCAAGGTAATGGAATGTATGATTGTGAAAATTTAACAACACACATGAATAACTCACTAGTATGTATTTTGCATATTCAGCCTTCATTACTAGAGAAAAAGATAGTACCATAATAATAATAACAAGAGAAAAATTTACTATAAACAAACTATGAATGACAAGCCGAATTAAACATAACAAAAAGCAATTCAAATTCTGTAAATTTAACTCCAATATATTCATATTCTATCTGTCACTATTAAGGCGAAAATATGCAAGGGCCGTTTTTTTTTTTTTTTTTACCTCAAAACTCGAAAAGTAGCCGATGTATAAATCTGAAACATTTAAAGAATGTTGCTATTTAGCCAAATAACATTCATTTCTACTTTTTAGATTGATAATATTTCTAGGGGTTAGTCTTCTTGTCGACGATTGGGGTGTGGGAAAGGGTTCTCCACTCCCACCCAGGACTACCACTTCACCAACTCTGTCCACGCGAGCTCTACTTAGCTCTCGCTCAAGTAAATTTTCAAACCTTATTTATTATGGTTTTCTTTTTCTTAGCTAGTTACCTCTCGCATAGGTAAATATATAAAAAGTCATTACTTGGTAGTTGTAGTGGTGGGGGGTGCAGTGGGAGGGGCTTTCTGCCCCCCTTTAACTACCACTGCCCGACTTTGTCCCTGCGAGCTCTAGTTAGCTCTCGCACACGTAAATTTCCAAACTGTCAAGCTCTGCCCCCACCCAGGACTACCACTTCCCCAACTCTGTCCCCGCGAGCTGACAAATATCCATAAAGATTGAATAATTTTATTATTGAAGGATTTTCTCTCTCTGAAATAATTTTAGAAACCTAATTCAATACCAAACTGATTCATCAACTTTATATTGTTGAGGTAACCTGTAAGTTCTATAAATTAGAGCAACAATGAACCTTTACCTTATTAGAAATAGGACCTTGGCCAGGGAAATGTTTTCTCTCTTTATCCTTAATTAATTAATCCTATGTGGTTAGTCTTCTTAGCTTTTGGTTTGAATTTATATGATCTATCTTCTTCCAATGCCTGGGTCAGCAAACTATTGACTGGAGACTTAAGGTTTTCAATCTTCCATACCAAATACAGGTTTTTTATGTTTGGTACCTAATTTGATTTTTGAAATATTTTTTTCAGACGAAGGCGAGACATCACCGACACGGATGCCTCCCGAAATGTACGTTCCTAATCAAACACAATGGCTTGAGCTGAGAGCCCAGAGAAATAACTATTTTTCATTTTGCTGCACAGGACTACGAATTGTTTGTACTGATTTTTTTTTTCATTAAAATTTTATAGATTACAAAAACAAGCTTCCAAGTTTCTTAACACGTTAGGTGTGGCGATGTATTTAAGGGTATCCTAAAATGAACGGTATTAGTCCCTGGGGTCCGACTGCTGGGATGAGCTACAGACAATACCGGGCGTCGGGGTCCCCCCCCCCCCGACTTTCAATTTTTACCTTTCGACTAAAAAGTGAATTAAATGAGCGTCTCAAGGGCATTTTCTCTAGGTAAGGATTGAAACTAGGCATAATAGGCGCAGGACAGTCCCCCGGGGTCTGATACAGGATTTATGCCATACTTTATCGAAAATCGGACCTCGGAGTCCGATTCTAAAAAACAACAGAATTTCAGCTGTTAGCAACATTTTCTGCACTAAAATGCAATAATATCATTAAAAATTGACTAAATTGAATGTTTGAGGAGTTCGGACTTTTGGACATTATCATGTGAAAATCGGCAGTTCAGAAGGGAATGTAAGGCATCGGATCCTGGGGACCGATGCTGCACTTAACGTGTTAAACAATAGTAATAACATCATATCTTAATCAAGAATAGTTGTACTACTCGCAATAAAATCTTAAAATACCTTGCGTGAAAGGCGCCTTTATCTGAAGTACTGTAATAACTCATTTTGTTTGTCGACTTTTATATTTGATGTTTGATTCTGACTGAAATCTTTACGAGTGTCAAGTTTCTCACACAATCAATACTTATTATAGATCCTATTTATGTCCCTATAAATAGTCTTAAAAAATATATAGGTTTTTGTTTTATTTTATTTATTTTTTTTTTTTACTCTTGATGTGACATATTCCTTCTGTGGTCTCTGGCTATGGTAATTTAATGTTGAATGATATAGTTATGAATGAATATTTTAAAAACTTGAAGGCTTAGTTTTTGAATCTTTGTATAACTTCCTCACATAACTTTTTTTTTGCTCCATTAATTATTATGCTTTTTCCTCCTTTTTTCCAGAGTATACCACCGTCTTGAAGAGTGCTAAGTAATCAAACTATTTTTTCAAAATCCAAATCATTGTAATTTTTAAAATAAATTTATTATGAGGAAAATTATAGTGTTTTTTTTTTTAAATATACAGAATAAAAAATATATAAAAAACATGTATTTACAGAAATATTCTATACTTTATTTACAACTATGTTCGATTAACGTCAGTACTTCGGCTTCTTCTTTCTCTTGGTTGGTCTGCCCGTGAGGTTGGGAGGTCCATCGTCATCATGGCCGGGCTATTTACAGATATTAAATATAAATATAAATTAATAAAATCAAATATAAAAATAATTAATAAAATATAATTGAAACATATATAATCAGTGATGGATAGATAATGAATAAGATAATTAAAAAAAACAAAAATGCCTAGTCGAGGAACTGAATATCAACCTAATGCCTTCACGACTCAACAAATCTCAATTTAAGGAGTGAAAGTCTGCTTTAAGAGATATGAAGAGAATATGAAAAATGACATCCAAAGTAAGAATTGTGATCTTGAATAATCATTACATCAGTTTAAAACAAAGTAATGATATGAACATTTGTAATACATGTAATGAGATAAACCTGAAAATTAAAAATTTGAAACCTGCTGCCTTAATTTAAGTCTAGAATTAATACCTGCCCTCCCATCTGGCCCAGGGAAAAACCCTAATTAGCGGAAAAGGTGAGGTAGGGGAGAAAAGAAAAGTAAGTAGAATTTTGTAAGGAAATCATAAAAATTATTAGGTTGGATTTGGAAAGTTAAACTTCCAATACTTCTTAACTTTTTATTTAATGAATCCTTTTATTTCGACTTATGACATTATACAACGACAAAAGATTTTTTTTTTTAGATACCGTTTAGGATTGAACACCCTTCTTACAACTCTTATTTTCACCAAAACATCACATGAATGAACATCACAACCGAAACATCACACTTAGGTAAAATGCTTATTATGGGGAGGTAAATTGGGGACTGCTTTAGGGGAATCATGGCCGAATTAAGTCAAGAATTAATTTTTTTTTTCTTTTCCTTAATTATTTTTTTGTAATTTTTATGATGTATAAAAATTAAAAAATACGAAAGGCGATTTTTCACCAGTCCTTTTGTTACTAAGTTAATGTAGAATCAAATTCTACATACAATGATTTAATAACCTCAAAATCATATTATTAAGACTTATGTTCATCTGGTTCTGAGTAACAAATATATTAATCCAGTTTGGTGGAAATAATTCAATGACATAGCCCCTGAGTGAAATATTTGTTATAAATATTTTGAAAATTAGTCTCTAAAAATAACTGAAATGTGTTTAAAGAGATGTTAAAATCAATTAAATGAAATAGGCATACATTTTTTTTTTTTAAATGGGTTATCACTATAGACTTAAACGGGCACACAAACAATTTGCAAATGTCCTAAAAAATGTGAGCTTTCCTTTTGACTAAAATTCATATGTAATGGGTGTTTCTGATAAGTAACACCAGGAATAGAAATACCACCAGTTTCACTTCAAATTTCCAACACAATAGTTTCTATTAAAACATATTCTGTTTCAGACTCTTTTCGATTAATTGAAATTTTGGTGATTAAAAATAGTAGCTGTTTTTTTTATTGAAAACCTTACATAGATTTTAAATAGGGAGATAAAGATTTTTTTTTGTTTCTACTATTCAGAAGAACTTTTTTCAATTAGAATGAGGAAAACAGTTACATAAAGTGCCTAATATTATTAGGAATTACACACTTTTTGGTGGCTAAAAAAAAATGCAGTGGAATTTATATGGGATCTTAGCTTGTTGAGAGGTTTGATCAACTTTTTTTTCTAACCAACTAAAGTGTATAATGTCTTAATGAAAATTTAGTATTTTTTCGAATGGTAAAAACTAAAAATTGTTATAGGGGAGAGCGGGATTGGTTGGCATAGGCAGTAGGTTGGCCACTGGCTTATAGTTTCCGTCACACCTGTTATGAAGGCCCCACCATTGTACCATGTGACCCGCTCGACCTTGGGAGTCTTTTCCTGAGTTTTCAATCTGATGCTAACAGTGTAGAGAAGAGCGTGCTTTATAGATTGATTTTATAACATGTAAGTAAATTTTTATATTTTCAGTAAATTTGGTTTAAAGGGATGGCAAAACGTTTGACTCAGATTCTGTTCACATAGCTCCAAACTCCTTTGAAAAACCTAACCTTTTGACTAACCAGTTTCTTGTTTGATTGTTCTCCCCTGTCCTGGTAGCCATCTTTCATATGATTTCTCCTGTGGGGTTAGTTGGCTCTCTTCAACTGGGGTTTGTTGGCGCTGTAGCAATTTGCAAAAGCAAGGTAAACATAAAAAAAGGTGAAATTACCAAATGTCTTTAGTTTCAGCGAGGAGGATGAGAGCAATATTTCGTATGCAGAAAGTGACGACAGTCTAAACTTCTATCTTCTTCTATTCTCATTCTATTTTCCCTTAAAAGCTGTTAAAAACTGATTCAAAATTATTATACCGTTATAGTGCAGCTTTTAATAACAATAATATGCGTCAGGCAGTACTTGAATGAGATGGCTAAACAACTCCACCTTCTAGGCCAACCTGCCCCACATAGGAGGTTAATTGGCATACTCTAGATTAGCGAATTCTTAAATTTTCTATGATCATAGTGTTAAATATTATGTGTTGAAAAAAATACTTGAAGTACTTTAATACTTGGAGTTTACAGTGGTACCAGCCATATTGGGATTATATTAACGGGAAAGACTCAACAATAAAAAAAGTGAAAACTGTTGCCAACCAACCCCGCTCTCCCCTATCTATTGATTTAAACTGTATAAGAGATTTTCAATAAAAAAACCAACAGTTGAAAATTCACAAAAACTGCTATCAAACGACAAGAAGTAAGAAACAGACTATGCTTTAATAATTTAATAAGAAATTAGACACAGAATCGCTGGTATTTCTTTGTCTGCACTTATCGAAACACCCTGTAAAACCAAATATTTACAATCGATATTTTGAGAAAAAAAAAGTTTTTGTTCCACCAAGAAAGATGGAAGGAAAGCGATGCTTATGACGAAAAGAAATGATTACCTCAAACATGAAACATTAACGCAGTACCAGAGTGAAGTAGATGCATCTAAGACTGGATCGCAGTTAGGACTACTGATGATGAAGTAAAAAAAAAAAAAAAAAAAAAAAAAGCAAAACTATAAGCATGTGATTCAATGCGTTGTCTCATAAGAAATAATGAGAAATTTTGAAAGAGGTTATACCTTGGACCATTCTTTCCTCAACTGGGTGAGCATGCCAGGCGTCAAGAGACCTTCCGACATCAGCTTTTCGGTGAGCCTTCCCCTTCCCATCGGCAAATCTCTCTTTCTTGGTCTATAACCACCTTCGGAAGCACCACCTTATCAAGATATTAATTATTCAATATAATGATAGTTCAAAAATATATCTTAAAGAATTTAAAAAGAAAAAAAAATGTATCTTAAATGAACTTACTTTCACTTTGCTGATCTGGCATTACAAGACGAGTTATCTGAGTGACCCCTTGTTGAATTATCTCATCCAGCGAGGTCTGCAACTCTCGGACTTGTGCGACTGCCGGGAACATTTCTGGGAATCTTGTGCTGAAATTATTTAAATTCATATTGACATTGATGTTTAACAATGTATAGATCTTTAGTCGTTTGCGTTTTGTTCTTAACCCTCCGGCGGGCGAGCTGCGGCATTTGGACCTCAATCTGAACATTTGTCAGAATATTAGGAATACTAATTGAATCAGTGAGCTGAGGGTTCCAGGTATTCGTGGACTGACATGTTCTGACAGGATGAGACGGTCGTGCCAGCCGTCTTCCGGTGTACCTCAATAGTTATATTGCCTTATTTGCAGTAGGTCTGTAAGTGCGTTCCAAACACCGTGGTGCGCCCTTTCCTGTTACAGATTCAGACAATCTCTGCTGAATTATTTTATCGTTTTCTGCGCTTTCTTTACAAATTAAAATGCAAGTATTTTGTTTTTTACGTTGTCTAATATTGTTTAAATTATTTTTACACATAAAATTACTTTTAGTCTTGTTTTACTGAATTAGTATTGGTGAAACATTAACCCTTACATCTACGCAAATGTTTATTATTACTATCGAGCACTTATGACCGAACGATGAACAAAACGTTGGCAAAAATAAAATATGTGAATCTTACATATTAATGCTATTTATTTTGACTGCACCCCCAACCATTTCCTCTTCATTATAACAACAACGGTCAACCATCACCCACCATTATTCCTTTGTTCAAATGAGCAACATTTATTGTAATAAGCAATTTATTATTATATTATCTCTGGACATTATACTACCAATTTTACCATTATACTTACCAATTTTTTTAATTAATTATCGCCAAAGCTATTTTAATTTATTTTATTTTTTGCCATCCTTTTCTTTATACATCTTATAATCTATCTATATAGTCTTATAGCAACGAGTAAACAAAAAAAAAGTAAGTTATTGCTAATTTTCTAATAAAATTGAAAACAAAGATACGGGGTTACATATTTAGCCCGCCGGAGGGTTTTATTATTTTCTTACTTTATTTTATTACTATTATTATCTCAATTTCATTAAATGGCAAAAGCATCGCTTGATTACTAGGAATCAGTTTCGTTTATTAATTTAAGATGTATCATTATTACGAACTCGGATATAACGAACACCTCGATATAGCGAACCAAAATGCTATCCCCCTAAAATTACCATTATATTTCTGCTGAACCCCTCGTTACAGCGAAATCCCTCGGTTAGTGCGAACTACAAACTAAATTTGATGCCTGAGAATTATTATATTCTATTATAATGAACTGCAAGAATTATTATTTTTTTTTTTTTTTTTTTTTTTTACTGTATTACGTAGAATGAGCACGGGAAGACGAAGTAGCACCAGTTTCTAGAATTGAGGTGTTTTTTTACTCTTAACTAATCCGATTTCCTTTTGCTCTCTCTCTGGTTCCATTGACTTTATTCTCAAAACTAGCTCAGTTCTGTTTGGAGTTCTGTATTATTCGAATCAGTGTTCTGTAGTCGTTTATAGTGTTTTTTTTAATACACAATGAGTTTTAGTAGACGTGTGTCACAAACGTAAATCCTTATCAATCGAGGAAAAATAAAAAATTCTCCTGGATATTGAATCGGGAATTCTAAGTAAGAAAACCATATACAGAAAAATGTGGAATTCACAAATCAACATTGTCAACCATTATAAAAAACAAATATAAAATAGATTCAACCGCAGCCCATGGATTAACTTCAGCATCAAATAAACGACTGTGCTCTGCGGCTCATGAATATTTGGAAAAAAATTGATAAATTGCTTTAAACAAATGAGATCTCAAATACCAATCTCAGACCCTCTTATTAACCATTTTGTATTATTTGAATAATAAGTTAAGGCTAAAGAACTCTCAAGTGAACTTGGCAGGTAAATTAATGAATCTCATTGTTTATTTAATATTTAGTTTAACAAAAAATAAATTACATAAATGCGTTTTAATTTAACTAGTTCTAATGAATGAATTTCATTCTAAATATGATCAAATTAGTGCGGGAATTGGCTAAAATAAAAGAATCCTCGGTTATAACGAACCTCGATATAGCGAACTCAGAATATCAAACCCCCTACCAGTTCGCTATATCGAGGGTTTACTGTAGCTAGTTATAGCTTGAAGTGTCAGTCGTTATAACCTAAGTTTGTGGACATATTTTTTAAGATAAAGAGGGCTCAAATCAAAAACTTGTATCAATACACTGCGGTGCTACCCTTCCTCATTAACAGATTTCACTATCAAACTTAACTTAGTAGGCCCATGTGACTAACTTTGAAATTATAGTAGTCAGTGACATAATACCCATACTCATAGTTCACAATTAGGTGTGCAAAACTTGCTAACAATAATTTGTTTTCCCACTAAATAGGGGAAATACGATTGTCTAAAAGGTGGTCTCTACCACCGCAGTCAGTACTAGAGCAACAACCAGATTAAAAATTAAACATTTCGGAAGTGATAAAAAAAATAAAAAAAATAAAATAAATTAAATAACTAGAAACATAACGTGAAAAAAATCTGATGCGATGCAGGCAAACAATAAAGACCCTTCCCCATTTATGCTCTCTCAGAACATTTTAATAATGATTAAGCTTACCTCATATTAAAGAATACTTGATTCTAATTAAACGTGACAAGTTTAATCAAATCGTTAAAGCCATTTTCGAGAAAATCAAAAAACACGTAAAAATGGGAACAAAAGTTATGAAATAAAGTGTCACCTGCAAGCATAATATTCCAAATCTTCTGATTTTATAATTCTCTATGTACTTGTTGAAAATTTCATTTAGTTACCATGAAACAAATAATTTCCAATAAATAAACAGAACGGCTTTAATTATGAACAATGGTCGGTCATTAAAGGTGTCCCCCGCATGGGCTCAACGTGTTTTATAAGTTGACGGAATATTTTTATTATATATTATTATTATATTATTATTATTATTATATATTTTGTTCACTATATGTTTTCTTGATTTTTTTCATATTTCATATGTAGCCATTTCTTATTTTGAGGCGTAACGAGATATCATTGATTTCTCCATATAAACAAAAACAAAGGTACTTTATAGGAAAACAAAAAAAGCCCCTTCCCTATTTAAGCCCCCTGAGAACGTTTTAATAATGATAAAGCTTACCTGATATTAAAGAACACCTAATTTTTATTAAACATGACGAATTTGATGATTTAATAAGATAAAAGAATAAAAAAAAAAAGTTAAAAATGGAAAAAAGTTATGAATTAAAGTGCCCCCTCCGTTTGACCAATTTTGATGAAATGTTGGCTATCACATTTTTGGCATATACATACTTTAAATACCCAGTTTGATCAGAATCGTTAAAGCCGTTTTTGAGTAAATAAAAAAAACACGTGAAAATGATACAAAATTTAATAAATAAAATCCCCCCTCCAGTTGATATATTTTAATGAAATTTTTGCTGTCATACCCCGGGCATATACATATATCAAATACCAAGTTTCTTCAAAATCGTTAGAGCCGTTTTTGAGAAAATCGAAAAAAACTTAAAAAGTTATGAAATGAAGTACCCTCTCTGTATTACCATTTTTGATGAAATGTTTGCTGTCACATCACGGGCATATACCTACACCAAATACCCAATTTCAGGTTCTCACAGTTTATAGTTTTTGAGCTAGTCTGTTCTCACTCACAGACATTTCATGGGACTTGGTTATTTGAACTCAAGGAACCCCAAAACGTGTAATTCCGTTGAAAACCGGAAGTCGAAATTTTTCACGATCGCAATACTTTCCCTTAATATATATTTCATGTATAGGTAAGTGAAAGTAAAAATCTAGGTAATCTGTAAACTATTTACTAACATTACAACATGGCATCGTTTATTTACAACATGGAGAGGGTGGTATTTTTTATGTCTATTTTCTTGTTCCAACTATCCCACAACTCCATCAGCGAACCTCAGATTGTTTTAATATAAAATATATCTGTGCATTGTAAAGTGTATGAAGTCCGACCAAAAAAATATTTTTTTTCTAAATAACTTCGCAGATCTTTAATATTTCGTAAACGATATAGGTAAGTGAAAGTAAAAATTTAACCTATATCAAAACCATATTTCATATAACAGAAATATTTTTATTGTACAACATTTTGGGCAAGGTTTCTCTCTACACTCATCCTGGAACATGACAAGTTTCTGCAGCTGCATAACTGCATTCTAAGATATATTTTACAAATAAATAACTTTACAAAATTTTCATAGTTATCTAGTTATATTTATTCATAGATAACTTAAACTAGTAAATTATAAAATTATTTTACCTTAACCATAGATACAAATCCAAAACATCAAAAACTGCTTCCAGATGAACCAGGTCTGCTATAGTTTTCGGAGCGAGGAACGGAGTACCAAGGTGTTTACATAGCCACATGAATGTGGCTCCATCGTTCCTGCTGAACTGCCTTGCAAACTGTACAAAAAATAAAAAAAGTTAAAATCAATGCATCAAATATTTTTATCTTTATAAAAATAAGACAAAAACATTACTAAATCACTAGTAGGGGATCGACTGACACACCAGTAGTATCATATCATGATATTATCGGCATCCTTTCCCAATTATCAGTGTACTCAAACCTATATACTGATTGCCGATATAAACAATATTAATACATAGAACTAACCAATGGACTAATACATTTCTTATTTAATAGAAACCGATTTGTAAATGAAAAACACATACGAAGAATAAATCTTCATTTGTTAAAAATTGTAGATAATATAAGAACTAGAGATCGACAGGTGCTGATGTAATATCAGCATCATTTGTGGGTTTCAGATTCGAACAATAGACTGCTGTCATTTCTTACTTACTTAATGCGGCTCGACAGCCCGTTGACAGGTCTTGGCCTCCACCAGCAGCTTCCGCCAATCGTCACGGTTCTGTGCGGCTGCCATCCAGTTTCCTGTGCCCAGAAGATTTCTGGCATCGGATGTCACTCCGCCTCTCCACCGAAGTCGGGGTTGTCATAGTCTTCTTGTACCATAAATAGGATCAGTTAGCAATTTCTTCGGCAACTCTGTTTCCAGAATATGGGCTACATGACCGGCCCAGCTTAATAGTGAGGACAATATCTGGCTCTTTTAAGAGTTTGTAAATCTCCTGATTTTTCCTTTTTCACCAGGTATCACCTATAAGGATACCTCCAAATATTCTTCATAGTATTTTCCTTTCAAAAACCAGGAGTTCGTTTTCAAGGGCTTTGGTCATGGTCCAGGTTTCAGACCCATATAGTGCTATCATTTCTACTTAATAGAAACAAATAAATAAAAACCTCTTGCTCATCAAAAATAGAGCTTTATAACAATGGATGAAAAGCTACCCATATTAAAATCGGTATATCCCTATCATTGGCAAACTTCAATAGATTTTTACGATAAAAGCCACATTAACAAAAAAAATCTGGTGCATGCGCGCAACACACAACTTTCACTTAAGAACTTACTTAGATTAGAAATTAATGCGTTTTGTTGATTGCCACTTCTCAAATGAACAGAACGGCTTTAATTATGAACAATGGTCTGTCCTTAAAGGCGTATTCCGAATGCGTGGGCTCAACGAGTTTTATGAGTTGACTGAATATTTTTCTTTTTTTCTCCTCTTTATGTTTTTTTATTTTTATCATATCTCATATTTAGCCATTTCTTAGTTTTAGGCATAACGAGAGACAGTTAATTTCTCCATATAAACAAAAACAAAGGTACTTTATAGGAAACAAACAAACAAAAAAGGCCCCAACCCCCCCAAAAAAGCCCCCTCAGAACATTTTAATAATGATAAAGCTTACCTGATATTAAAGGACACCTAATTTTCATTAAACATGACGAATTTGATAAAAATCGTTAAAGCCGTTTTTGAGATCATCGAAAAAAAGGCAAAATTAGAAAAAAATTATGAAATAAAGTGCCCGCTCCGTTTGACCAATTTTGATGAAATGTTGGCTATCACAGCTTTGGCATATACATACATCAAATACCCAGTTTGATCAAAATCGGTAAAGCCTTTTTTGAGTAAATAAAAAAAACACGTAAAAATGATACAAAATTTTAAGTAAAGTCCCCCCTCCGGTTGATCAATTTTGATGAAATTTTTACAGTCATATCTCGGGCATATAAATAGATCAAATACTCGGTTTAATCAAAATCGTTAGAGCCGTTTTTGAGAAAATCGAAACAAACTTAAAAAGTTATTAAATAAAGTACCCCCTCCCTTTGAGCAATTTTGATGAAATTTTTGCTGTCACATCTAATTTCAGGTTCGCACGGTTTATAGTTTTTGAGCTAGTCTGTTCATACACAGACACACACACACCCACACACAGACACACACACACACACCCACACACAGACACACACACACACACACACACACACACACAGACACACACACACACACACACACACACACACACACACACACACACACACACACACACACACACACACACACACACACACACACACACACAGACAGACCATTTCGCGGGACTTGGTTAATTAGACTCAGGGGACCCCAAAACGTGTAATTCCGTTGAAAACCGGAAGTCGAAATTTTTCACGATCGCAATACTTCCACTTACTATATATTTCATGTGAGTATAATAATGAGTGAAAGTAATAAGATCTCCGACTATAATAAATGTCTACTAACTATTATATCTAAGGGTCTAATCATGGAAGAAAGGAACATATAAAAACTATAACATCAGCATTCAATGACAATTTCAGCCAATATATCGGTATAACGCCTTTTGGTATATTAGTATCGGGAGAAAATTCTACATCGTTAGTTCCCTTCTCACGAGAGCTAATAAAATTTTTACAAGAAATTAAAGTTTTCTTTCATTTTATATTTTATGATTTTAATCCATTTTTTTGTTTAAAGCATCAATAAATTTTAATAGGCTTATTGGATTAATTCTATCATTGGAAACTGGATCAGGTATATTTTCCTGTCCAAAGATTCCAAATCTTAGTTGAGCAAGTCGATCACACCAACAGATAATATTATGAACTGTTTCACTTTCTTTGCCATAGTATATTGGTGTTTCTGCCAGCTTAAGTTTATACTAAGCTTAAGATTTGGGTTTTACTTTATTTTCGGTTCTCGTACATGAGTCTCAGTGTCTCGTGTAGATCGTTGTAATTTTTTTGAGTTTAGTAAAATGTTGCTTCTTTTGACAGAGAAGCCATCTAGAAAGAATTTGGAGTGATATTGAATTATATCATTTGTTGGATCTCTAAAACACGATGCCTTCCATCTTAAGCTGCCTCACGTGAATCCTCACGTGACCAACGTATCAAGTCTCGTGAACTGTAAGTCACTATCCAGGCCTGGCACATTTAGAATATTTTCGCTACTGAAAATGAATGTTAATATGAAGGAGTAGATTGAAAACAGCCCCTTGGGCTCCTGAGAGGAGGCAGAAGAGAAGAATGGCCAACAAAATTCGCTGTAAGTCAACTCAGTTAAAATTCACCAACAATTTCAACATGCTGCTTCGTCACCGATCTAATTACTTTAATTTATTTTATTCCGCAATTTTTATTTTCTACATTATTTATTTCCACCATTTATTTTCATACTCACATCACTAACCAGAATTGTTCCTGTTTTATTTTACATTTTATTTCCCCCTTTTTATTCATTGTAAATAGGTTAATAGATATATATTATAATCTAAGACGTATCTTATTCAATTTTCCCATACAGTCCACTTAAAGATAACTAATTCAGGGGTTGTGTCACCTCACGATACAAAGTGAAGGCATACCCCACAAATTTTGGTCCTACCGTGCCTGATATAAACCATAAAATTCGGTCCAGTACCGGACCCTTTATTCCTTTAAATTGAGAATAGTGTAATGAATTTGTTTGTGAGTTATTTTCAGTTGTATATTTAATTGTAATTTAGCTTAAAGATAAATTCATTACTATTTGCTGATCTTAAAAATGTTGAGACTGGCATAATTCTCTTAAGTCTCACTTCTTTTCAAAATTTCAATACAATGGTTAATACCTTATACATTCAATTTTGTAAATTAAAGCAGCTATCCAGTATATTTCAAACCTATTGTTAATTTATCAAATTTAATATGCTTCACAATAGAACTATAACCTTATACATGTAAAATTATTCACATTTTCTCAAACTGTTCAGTTTTAATTACAACTTATTTAACTAAAATCTTCCTAATATTTCATATTGTATATAAAAACATTTTTAAATCATAAATGCCAGAAAATGTGCAACAGCTAATTGCATTAGCATTATATAACTTGTAAATATTAGTTCATTTTACAATGTAAGCTTCATTCACAGCATTTTTCACTATTTACTTCATGATATTTATCATCCTTCTAATTAAATGCTAACTTGTCATTCTATTTAAAGTGAACATTTAAATAATTTAATTTTTATTTATCTTTATTCATCTGTCAACAATTATCTATAACCTACCTTGAAATTTCCTTCATTAAATTCAAAATCATTTCTTCTTTCATTAGAATTCAAACATTACTTAAATTTATTTATTTAATTAAATTTGAGGAACCATGAATTATTATTTAGAAACTTTCTTTTAATACATTTAAACAACAATGGTAATAGGAATCAGGAAAGTAATCATAACCTCAGATAGAATTTATATTCAGTTAGTTATATAATACATTAAATATTTATAACGTTCTAATAATACATTATGTACTAATATTCATTTGCATACAACCTTATTACTTATTTTCTTTATATTAAGTAGCTATTTAATCATAATTGATTCAAATATCCACAGCACTGCTTATCAATAGCCACATTTCAGCTTGGCGGCTGCAAATAACCTACCTTCTCCCGCCAATGCGTGTTCCAAAGAGGTTGCACAGACTACCGCCGTTACGGCCTGTCTACTTGTGACGTCACCTTTACAAGTTTACTTCTCGTGACGATTCACTTGCTCATTTCTCTTGACGCCTCTTTCACACCTATCTTATTATCATTTTATTCAGTGCTGTATTTCTTCTCTCTAGAGTCCTCCTTCTGGCTCTTGTCTTGTAATTATTTTTGCTTTTTTTATTTACTTACCTGAGGTCTTCTGATTCCGGTTTTTAGCATCTCCTCATTTATTTTATTTTATTATTATTCCCTTTACTCTTATTGTCACTTTATCTATGACTTACTTTTTCATCGTTGGCCAGTTAATCTCTAGTCCTTCTCTCTAGCCCACTGGGTTGTAGCCTTTCTCATTCTAGTACATTTTTTATTCAAAATGCCTGAGTTTACTAAAGAAGAACTCACTAATCGCGCTAGCAACTTGGAGCGCAAACTAAGAGCCTTAAAACGGCACATCGTTGGGGTATGCAAGTTAGGGGAAACAGAAATACCTCCTGGCGGAAGGGAAGCCGCCACCTTTAAAGCCCAGCTTGCTTCATCAACACAATATTGGGAGGAATTTAAGAAAGTTTGGGCAGAACGGGAAGAGATCTGCCCTCTCTTAAAAGAAGACACATTCCCTGACGACCAGTGGAATTCTTTCTATGACCGTCTTCGTGATGAAATAATTGGGGCTAATGCAATACTAATTGACCTCAATAATCGTGTTTCTTTGGACACAACCGTCTCAAACCCACCTTTAAACGTCTCTTCATGCTCATCACACAAGCCACAACTTCCCAAGATTCAGATTCCGACCTTTTCTGGAGATCTACTCAAGTGGAATCACTTCCGTGACACGTTCGTGTCTATAGTCCATAATGAGCCTAGCCTCTCGAACGTGGAAAAATTCCACTATCTAATCGGAGCATTAAAGGGAGAAGCAGCAAATCTTATAGCAAGGTTTCCTATTGAGGAAAAATCTTATTCTCAGGCTTGGGAAAAAGTAGTGCAAACCTTTGATAATCCGCGAGTGCTAGCTAGCCTGTTGATTCACAGGATCATTAATTGCGATATTAAAGGGATTAAACAAGAACTTCAGCATTATGAGACCTTTCTAACAGACGTCGCAGATAGCGTCGAGACCTTTCGGGGCCTCAACATTCGAAACCCCTGTGAATTCCTTTTATCAACACTAGCTTTACGCGCTTTGGATCCACAAACGAGGAGGAACTTTGAGCTCTCTCTCAGCTGCACCCAGGAATTCCCCTCAGTTGACGACGTGATAAGCTTCGTTAGACAGCGGAAGATTGCGCTCAAGATGTCTCAGGGGATTGAGTCAGCATCATCTACAGATACCTGCCAGGCAGCCCGCAGTTCCGTAGCGTCTGGGTTTCGCACCTATCCCAACAGAAACTCTAATAAGTACAAAGCTTCTATTAGTGCGGTCACTCTGCATAGCACCGACTCATCCAGGTCTAAGAACCAGAATAAGGGATATCGATGCTTTCACTGCCAGGACAACCATCGCCTCGCACAATGCAAACGATTCATCGAGAACCCTGTAAAGCAACGCATCGAGTTACTCAAATCCTGGAAAGTCTGCTTGAACTGCCTTTACAAAGGTCACACCCTTGGAGATTGTCGCTCAAGATTCCGATGCAAAGAGTGTAACGGGAAGCACCACACCTTGATCCATCAAGAGTCTGCCATTGACAAACAGGAGAATGGTGCCAAACCCGAGGGATCCGGGCAAGCATTCACAGGTTTCGGGTCTTGTCCTTCTGTTCCGACACCATCAAACAGCACAGTCCTATTAGGTACTGTTCAGCTGCTAGCGTCAGGGGATAATGGTGTGCTGTACCCCGTCCGCGCTGTTCTCGATTCAGGGAGTCAGCATAGCTTCGTGACGTCGGAACTCACAAGTAAACTCGGGGCCAAGATTCAACCTTTTCATGGTTCTATAAGGAGTCTTGCCGAGTCCGCTGTCCCACAGTCTTATCTCAAAGGCAAAATATCATGCACTCTGCGTCCTTATGAAGGTGATCAAAAATATACTGTTAACCCAATTGTGGTTGACCGGATTACATCCGCTTTACCCATACAAAGCGTACCCTCATCGGTTATCAAAAGGTTAAGCCACTACAAACTCTCCGATCATCAGTTTGGCGAATCACTTCCAGTGGATTTGTTGATTGGGGGAGATCTATTCCCTTACATCCTTACTGGCGCTCCTTTCTCATCCGGTGTTGAAGATCTTCTAATGCTTCCAACTACATTTGGCTTAGTGGTCTCTGGTTCCCTTCGCAACTTTCCTTCCCATTCCACAGCGACATACTTCCTCGACTCACCATCGAGCATTAGTGCCCAGCTGAAGGAGTTCTGGGAGATAGAAGAACCATCTCCAGTTGATCGGAGTAATCCGGATGACGCTTTCTGCGAGGATCACTTTATGAGAACCCACGAACGCGATCACAACGGAAGATACATCGTAAGACTCCCGTTCAATAAAGATTTTGCTCGTTTGGGCAACAACAGAGAGATGGTTGCAAGGCGATTTTACTCCTTGGAGAATAAAATGAAAAGAGATCATAAGTTGCGGGAGCATTATATCAACTTCATGAATGAATATATAGATCTTGGCCACATGACACCCGCTATGAACCCTTCTTCTTATCTAATACCTCATCATGGAGTATGGCGGGAAGGCTCTTCTGGTACTAAGTTAAGAGCCGTATTTGATGCATCATGTCCGTCAGACATCACCAGCCTGAATGACGCTCTACTGTCTGGACCCAAGTTGCAGGAAGACATATGCAACATTCTGATCAGATTCAGACTATATGCCGTTCCTTTATGCTGTGACCTGGTAAAAATGTATCGACAGGTCCTTATTCATCCAGAGGACCGCAAGTTCCAGCATATCTTGTAGCGCGAGGACTGCTCGGAGGCTGTGACTGAATACGAGCTTAACACAGTCACGTATGGCTTGAAGTCTAGCGCTTACCAGGCCTTGCGAGTAATCAAACAATTGGTTGCTGATGAAGGGATGGATCACCCTCTCGCGGCAAGCAGGGTAGTCACCGATATGTACGTCGACGATCTGGTCACCGGTGCTGATTCCATTGAGGAAGCCACCCATCTTCAATTAGATTTAATCAACCTGTTCAAGAAAGGAGGATTTACGCTGGACAAGTGGGCCTCTAGCATCCCGGATTTGATCCCTTCCAAACGCAAGTCCGAATCCATTTCCATTAAACCTCCCGGGGACGATTGTTTAAAAATTCTGGGACTCACTTGGAATCCGTCCAATGATCAATTTTCTTATTCGGCTCTTACACCACCTTCTTTCCGAGTAACTAAAAGAATAATTCTTTCCTCAGTGGCTAAAATATTTGATCCTCTTGGGCTTATTGCTCCAGTGATTTTCACTGCAAAATCCCTAATCCAAGAAGTTTGGAAGGCTGGAATTGGTTGGGATGATGAACTTCCCGATGAGGTAATGCTCGCTTGGATGGAACTCGCTTCTGATTGGACAACTCTAACATCAATATCCATTCCAAGATATGCTTCTCTCAGCCAAGCAACATACCAGATCGTTGGGTTTTGCGATGCATCTGCGAAAGGCTATGCTGCTGCACTATACCTCCGTGCTGAAGCACCTGACTCTAGCACCAAGATATCTTTGATTAAGGCCAAATCAAAGGTTGCGCCTGTAAAATTCTGCACCATTCCTCGGCTAGAGTTATGTGGCGCTCTCTTGCTCTCTCGGCTCATATCTTCGATACCTAAGCCCCTTGCAGAAAAGGCCATTTGCTTCTCCGATTCCGAGGTCGTGCTCGCTTGGTTGAACACTCCCGTCCACGATCTCCGAGTGTTCAAGGCAAACCGTGTCTCACAGATTTTGAGCGTCGTTCCCCTGGGACAATGGCGACACGTAAGCTCTGAAGAAAATCCTGCCGACATTGCTTCGCGTGGTTGCCTACCAAGTAAGCTTAAAACTCACGACCTTTGGTGGCACGGCCCTAGATGGCTTAAATCTCCCATTCCTATTTGGTTCGAACCTAGGGAGAACACAATAGTCATGACAAATTTTGAAGAACCAAAGGTTGAGTCGAGCAAAGAAGATTGGATCTCCCGGTTCTCATCTTACCCTACGCTGATCAGGACTATAGCGAGAATCCTGCGCTTCTTGAGAAGAAAAAACACCTCACCATCTGGTTCGGGTCCGATCACTGCGGAGGAGTTCTTCGATGCCGAAATCAAATGCGCTTGGTATGCCCAACGCAGATATTTTCCAAAGGCAATCTTCGAGCCAACATCTGACATCCCTAGGACCCTGGCGCAGCTAGCACCTTTTCTGGATGAGCGGGGTGTTCTCAGGGTGGGCGGCAGGTTGCAAGACGCACCCTTATACTACATAGGAAAACATCCCATCCTTATTCCATATCAGTCTCCACTTTCCCGACTGATAATACAAGATGTGCACGAAAGGCATTTTCATGCTGGACCCACGCTTACCTTGTCTCTTATTAGGAGCAAACACTGGATTCCTAGAGCCCGGAAACTAGTCCGAAATTGCCTTACACGATGCGTCCGATGCCGCACCTTAAAGGCCAAGCCCACAACTCCATTCATGGCACCTTTACCCAAGGAAAGATTTTCACAGTTCCGTGCATTCATTGAAGTCGGGGTGGACTACGCCGGTCCATTTCTCGTTAAGGAATCAAGTCGGAGGAATGCGCCCGTCAGCAAGGCTTACCTTAGCCTGTTCGTTTGCTTTGCTTCCAAAGCAGTGTACCTCGAACTGGTATCCTCCCTTACCACTACTGCATTCTTGGACGCATTGGAAAGATTCATATCAAGAAGAGGCGTCCCGAAGTGCATCTGGTCTGACCACGGAACCAATTTCGTCGGGGCCTCAAGATTTCTTAAAGACGTTTATCGGTTTCAAAATGATGCAAAAGCCTCTGTCGTAAAGCATTATATCACCGAAAGGGATAGAATGGAAATTCATTCCGCCACGCGCCCCGCACTTTGGCGGACTCTGGGAGGCCGGAGTGAAGTCTGTAAAGTCCTTACTTGCCGCATCTCTTGGCAGAAACGCCCTTACGTATCAAGAACTATCGACAACGTTTGCAAAAATCGAGGCTCTTCTTAACTCTCGTCCTTTATGCGGACTGACAGAAGACGTATTAGATTACGATTTCTTGACTCCAGGACATTTCTTGATTGGAGCCCCACTGTACGCTCTTCCTGAACCCTCAGAAATCGACTACACGTCTTACTCTCATCACGATAGATGGCGGATCATACAAGCACAAATAGCTCATGTCTGGAACCGTTGGCGCAAGGAGTACTTACACACCCTTCAGCAGCGGTCCAAGTGGAACCGTCAGGCTCCCGGTATCAAACCAGGTGATCTAGTCATCTTGTTAGAGAAGAAATCATTGTTAGGACAATGGCCCGTAGCCAGAGTGGTAGAAATCTACCCAGGGAGAGATGGAATCACTCGCACTGTCTCAGTGAGAACCCCTTCAGGCAGTCTCTTTACCAGGGCTGTCACATCCCTAGTTCCTTTATTTCACCCTGAGCAGGAGCATAGCTCAGGAAAGTAATTTTTATTTCTTTCCCTTTGTTTCCTATCCTTCTCTTTTTTTATTCCTTTAATTTCTTTTTGTTGCGATTACGTCGCTGAAGATGTATTTTATTTTGTATTGCTGAATCTATTTTATTTTCTCCTCCTGAAGGACAACTTGTATATATCTTTATTACTTTAATCTTTATCCATGCGGTGAATGAAGCACTATACCCATGTACCTTTTCTTTTCTTGTATAATTTTATTATTTTACCAATGTACCTTTTCTTTTTTTTTGTATAATTATAGAATTTAAGTAGCTTCATCGACCAGCAGCAAAGCATATCTGGGCCTCATCAATTCTCAGAAGTAAATCGAGCCCCGCTCAATTTAGGTGGGCGGTTTGTTGGATCTCTAAAACACGATGCCTTCCATCTTAAGCTGCCTCACGTGAATCCTCACGTGACCAACGTATCAAGTCTCGTGAACTGTAAGTCACTATCCAGGCCTGGCACATTTAGAATATTTTCGCTACTGAAAATGAATGTTAATATGAAGGAGTAGATTGAAAACAGCCCCTTGGGCTCCTGAGAGGAGGCAGAAGAGAAGAATGGCCAACAAAATTCGCTGTAAGTCAACTCAGTTAAAATTCACCAACAATTTCAACATGCTGCTTCGTCACCGATCTAATTACTTTAATTTATTTTATTCCGCAATTTTTATTTTCTACATTATTTATTTCCACCATTTATTTTCATACTCACATCACTAACCAGAATTGTTCCTGTTTTATTTTACATTTTATTTCCCCCTTTTTATTCATTGTAAATAGGTTAATAGATATATATTATAATCTAAGACGTATCTTATTCAATTTTCCCATACAGTCCACTTAAAGATAACTAATTCAGGGGTTGTGTCACCTCACGATACAAAGTGAAGGCATACCCCACATCATTCCAGTATTATATTTTAATCCTTAATTTCACAAAAAATAGGCGAAATTGCTTCAGTATGGTTGGTATGTGTATGCAGTCAGCAGAAAGCAATCATCATTTTTGAAGTTTCCTAAATCTGACCAAAGCCCAATATGCCGGTTTCTGCACATTTAAGGATAGATTTAATATTTGAAACTTATATACATATAAACTGCTAGTTAGCCATCAGGGGTTAGCAGATAGGACTACAAAATCATTAAGATCCGTTTGATGAAACAGATCTATTTTGATCATTTCTTATACATATATCTGGTTCTAAATAAAATGACCTGAATAAATAAATATACTCAAATCTAATTTTTAAAAGACAATTGCAGATAAGAATCTGATCTAGAGTAAATGACTTATAAGGTATATTCCTCAGAGCATATATTTATCTATGTTCAATGTCAATGTCCTAAGCCATGATAGTGTAATGTTAGGAATGAAGAAAGAAGATATATATTAATTTTTTTTAATAAATACATAATTTAATGGAACATACCTTAAGAAACATGGAACAAACAAATGGCATCTTTCGATTTAGAGGAGCACAACAGAACACGTATCTCGTTCTAAGAGGCAATGGAACATGTTGGATCATGTCAGCTAGAAACTTGAAATCTTCCATATTACACATGAAGTACAACGAGTCATCCACGGTACAAATTTCTTCAAATATGCTCTGAAAATTTTTAATCAATAGATCAGTTTCAAACATATTTAGGAAAATAGTTAAGTACACTGAAAACTATCCTAACAGTCAATACTTCTTCAAGAATTTTTAATGGTACAAGTACAGTTTATTTAGTAGTCACTTGTACCCCCAGGCTTATAGGTTCCTCAAATAAAATGAGTGGAAACTGATGACTAGGAAACGCGGGAACTCATTCTACCGCTTCATAGAGATATGAACTTAATAGTTTGATAGCTGTTTGGTTCTCCAGACTACCACCTCAGCGCTAGTGACCCTTGTTCCCATTTACCCCACCTGACCCTAAATTCCTTCAGATACTAAAAAAAAAAAGTAAAGGTAGTAAATTTATTAATAATAAACAGTTTGATGAGATATAGATTGATATATACAGTCGACTCTCTTTAATTGGGTCATAGGATAATTGGGACCACCACTCAATTGAGCCATTATAATCGGGCCGAAACTTTCTGGAATTTTAACGTTTCCAATAAAAAGAATGTAAAAAAACTATGAGCTCCAGTGTCAATCTAATAACCGGAGTTTCTAAGACCACTCCTGTTTCTCTACAGGAAGCAAGAAACCGCATCGAAAAGTTTAGTCGCTTTTTTTCTCAAAAAGGAATCGTGGAAAGTCATTTAGACGCCCAGAATGCACTAATTGTGTGGCTCCTAAGTTCACAGGTAAAGTAACAATTCACAGAGGATTCTCTCCTGTTAAAAAAATTGAAATAAAAACATGTTCTGATTCATTTATTATTTCAAAATTTTGTCTTAATAAGTTTAATTTATATTATATACAAATAGTTATTTTAATTTGTTTCTTTTTGTATATTTCGTATATTAAAATATTTTTTAACAGTTAAAGTAATCGTATTATTTTGACCCAATAGGCGAGAATACATAGCCTTGTATAAAATATGTCTAATTAATGGCATCAATTACCATACTTTTACTGTTGCCCAGTGATCAGGCGTATTCAGGCATATTTTATTCGCATATACACGTGGATTCATGATCTCCGCTTTATTGGGTCCTCCGCCTAATTGGTCCCAATAAAACGGAGTCGACTGTATTCCATGAAAAAATTAAAATATTTCAAACTAATAGGTAATTGAAAAGATAAAAAAAAAAAAAAAAAAAAAAAAAAAACGTATATACATTTTTCATAAAACATTTAGAAACCTCAGCACTAATCTTTCCAAACTTAGAATGTCTCTAAATCAAAACTACAGCAAAGTTTCTTAGAGATTAAATTTTTAAAATATATTCATAGTACACTAAATGTTTATTCGATTCAAATTGAAGACTCCACGCTAAAAAACGTGTTCAGTCCAATTTTTGTGAATATTGTTTTATAGCGCATTATAGTAAACCATTTCGAGTACTACATATCTGTGTCGTTTACACGAAAACAGCGGGTTCAGTCTTCAGATATTTATAATTCTTTTTCGGGGGCACAAGCAATTACGACTCTTTTTTGGTCATTAATGCTTTTTGAACTAACAAATAATGTATTGTATTTTCATTAACATTACCATTATTTGAAAATATATTGGGCATACACTATTTTTTCCCATTGAGTTAGAGTTACTAGGTTGTGTTCTATACAAGATTTAACCTATCTTTTTGCTTTCCTGTAAAATTTGCAAAATGTGACTGAACACGTTCTTAGCGTGGGGTCTTCAATTATCAAATGAAATAGTCTATTCCTACTATTTCATCTGCTGATATAAATAGAGACATAATTTAATTTTTTATCACCTAAAATAAAAAAATTAAAAAAATCTATATAATAAAAGTTTTTAAGGGGAGATTGCTTTTAATTAATTTACTTATTTCATTCTTAAAATATCTCTATTTTTCAATGAAGTTCTAAAAAACTTACTATTTAGCCAGAAAAATATTTACTAAAAACATAAAACCTTACAATTAGATTCGAAAGGGTAGAATGAGGTAAGTGGTAGGCATACAGTTCTATTTGTTCGGAAGTAGGGTGCAATCCGGCCTTCGTTATGGGCTCAGGAAGTTGATTCAACAACGCCTGAAGAACTGGCAGATCATCAGCTTTGAAGGTTGTAACAAATCCCTTCAAAGAAAAAAAAAAATTACAGTTCAAGGTCTTCATGCTATTGAATGCATATTTTTTTAAAGATTGAACTTACTTTTTCAAACTGAGTTCCGAACCTTCCAGCTCGACCTGCGATCTGAAGGGCTTGCGATACGGAGAGAACGTCTATTTCTTTCTCACCTTTTTCGTTCATGTTTGGTTTAACAAGAGAGTAAAAAATAACTCTCCCAATACTCCTATAAAAGTGAATTTGTGAGATTATATTTAAATAATCATTTATAAAACATAATAATTATATTATATATATATATATATATATATATATATATATATATATATATATATAATTATATTAATTTAAACATTTCGTGGGGATAACCACTCATTGTAATTTCATATTAATTTTAAATATTTTATTTTTGAAGTGAAAAGATTTGCCTTGGCCGGGAGTCAAATGCAGGTCTCCCACCTAACATGAATGGTATACTATCTGTTGCGCCATCAAGTTCACATCCAAGCAGAGTCAATCTATCCTCTTCACTGATCCCTATCTGCCGATTGCATTTATTTTACAACTTTATAAAGGGGGACGGACTATTTTGTCTAACTGACAAGATCTCTAGACATTTTGCCAATTTTTAATTATTTCTACATTAATTTAATCATTTTGTGTGTTTAACCATCCTTCGTAATTTTCTATTAATTTTAAATATTTAGCATATAAATACAGATCATTCCTGATTCAACAATATAATACATAACAACATTAGTAAAGTAAATAGAAAAAAAGTATTGTTTATTATTTGGTATTTGTTTTATAACCTTTTTTTTTTTTCCTCTCTCTTTTCCATTTATTCTCTTCATTTTCTTTATTATTATTCTGTATTATTATAATTTTTTTAGAATTTTTGAAGAAATTTTAAAAATTGTAAATATGTATTTCAATACAAGTTAAAAATTATGAACAGTGTATGAATTGTAAATATATACAAAAATGTTTAAAAATGAATAGACAACTCTTGGCAGACGGTTTTTTTTAACCATGTCAACAAAAGCTTATTTTTTATTTTTGTTTAAGAAAGAAATTATAAATTTATATTTAATAAAGCTATTTATCTATCTATCTATCTATCTGCCGATTGCATTTATTTTACAACTTTATAAAGGGGGACGGACTATTTTGTCTAACTGACAGGATCTCTAGACATTTTGCCAATTTTTAATTATTTCTTCATTAATTTAATCATTTCGTGTGTTTAACCACCCTTCGTAATTTTCTATTAATTTTAAATATTTTATTTTTGAAGAGAAAATGTTGGCCTTGACTGGGAGTCGAACCCGGGTTCACTTCAAGAACATTTTGGACATCATTGAATGGAAGCCGCCTTGTTTTTCTACCGCAAGATATTCCTGTATACTTGCCTCTTTTTTTCTGACTCCAATATTCTCTTTTGAGACTTTTCTTTTTCCTACCGGAAATCTATTATTAGAAATCTTTCTTTAGATACATATTACTATGCAGACAATCCAACTCCCTATCACAAAAGTTTATGAGCTCTTTCTTTATCACTTATAAGACATTCAGTTCTTGAGACTATATTGTTCAACAGGATATCAAGAAGGGGACCAAATTTGTCTCAACAATACAGTAACACCTAAATGCTGTGTTTTGGGTGTCTTGGGGTTAGGGAACATTGGTTGAGAGTTGTATCTGCCCTGTGTGACTTCAAATGATTTCTGCCTGTTTTGCTGAACTGAAGATGGCTCCAAAGAGCCGAAACGTCTTATAAATAAAAAACTGTATTGTTGAGACTAATTTGCTCTTTCTTTATCTTTTGATGTGATCTTATATGTTTAGAAAAAAAGAAAGATTAGACTTTTCTGTCCATGCTGACCTAAAATGTTCCTGTTTATCCTGTTTCCAAGGCTTTTGAAGTGAAAGGCTACATGACAACTGAGTGAAAATAAAATATTAAAATAGGTTAAATGATGGTCAGGATTTTCAGTTACAATGATATTTATTATGGTAAGCCAACGTTTCGATCCAACTTGTGGATCTTCATCAGGGCTAAAAGAAAACAAATATATGAGTATCTATGCTAGAGGGTGACAATAAATGGATACATTACAGAACTGATAATAATATAAAAGATGGTGTATACATAAATATGTATATATGTATTATCTCATTTTTATGTTATTATTCAGTCCAGACACAACTATTTGTATACGGTACCATATATTTTGTTAGTTTTTAAATATTTTTGTTCACTCAGTTTTCATGTGCATTCACTTCAAAAGCGTTGGATTTCCCCGCCATAAACCTTTGAAGTCAGCAAACTAACCCCCTACCACTACCTCTCACCTTTTTTTACCTTTAGTCTTAGTATCCACCTGGACTCAGTAGGTAAATATCAGATTCTATTTTATCTTGTTAACCAGCCTCTTATTTTAATATTTATGTATACACCATCTTTTATATTATTATCAGTTCTGTAATGTATCCATTTATTGTCACCCTCTAGCATAGATACTCATATATTTGTTTTCTTTTAGCCCTGATGAAGATCCACAAGTTGGATCGAAACGTTGGCTTACCATAATAAATATCATTGTAACTGAAAATCCTGACCATCATTTAACCTATCGTAATTGAAGAACAGTTGACCATCTCTCATCTCTAAAATATTAAAAACTAACAAAATATATGGTACTGTATACAAATGGTTATGTCTGGACTCAATAATAACACAAAATTGAGATAATACATAAGGTAACAATGCATAAAAAATTGAAAAATATACAGAAGGAAGTTATACAATACTAAAGATAATAATAATACTAGAGGTACAGAGGTAATTGTGGATACCTATAAAATCAAAAATAGGATTTGAGGATGCGGAAGATGTTTGAATAAGTGGATAAAAATATCTCATTATCAATTTTATGATTTACAGGGTTATTTTTTTCCAGATGGATGAAAATGGATTCTGAGAGGAGTCGTTTATCGTGGTATGGTACAGTAGCTAATATGGAGGGGTTCTCAAAGTCAAAGGAATGGTTGTGGGCGACGGAATGTTCCACTAATTTTGACTTAGACGAATTACGCATGGAAATACTGTATTTATGTTGGTAAATCCATTTTTTAAAATAAATTTTGGGTTCACCAATAAAGCAACTGTTCCAATTAAGCGTGGAGCACTGAATACGATAAACTACATTACACTTGTCTAGGACTGGTACTGGGTCTTTGAGTTTGGTATATAGATTTTTTAATTTGTTGTTATTTTTTAATACTAGGCGTATGTGTGGGAAACTGGATGAAAGGGATTTTTAAATTTTGTTGGAGAGAATGGGGATACATGGGATAGATCTGTATTGGAAAGTAGAGACCAGAGGTTGTGAAGGGTTGTAATAGGAATTGTGGGTTATAGCATTGTTATTGATCAGTGTTTTTATTAAGTGTTCGGGAAAATCATTAGATTTTAAGATTTTTTTTTTTTTTCAAACTGCAAATCCTGACTATCGTTCACCTATCGTAAAGATTAACAGTTGACTATCTCTCACCTCTATAATCTTGTTCATTATTATCTTCATAAATCACATAATATTTTATTACAATCGATAATCTAGCATTTTGATTTACTGAAATAATGATAAAGGTATTATAGATTCATTAAAAGTAAATAAAACATTAAGAAATAGTCGGAAAAGGTAATGAGGAGTTGAAGAAGCTGAGGCAGTCAGCGGCAGAGAGTGGCCTACATGCCTTGCTTGGGGAGGGTAAAAGCCGGCCGACCCGCTTAGCTTCTTAGAGCAACTTTTGTCCAGCATTCTTAGTTGCTAAAGGGTTTTAAGCCTGAAACAATTTAATTATGAACTTACAAGTTCAGTCCCATTCCGATCGCATCAGTAGCAACTAAAAGTTTACAAGGATGTTCCGGATCGTTGAATTTTTGAGCTTGGGCTAGTTTGGTCCCGGGTGGTAGACCACCGTAAATAACAGCAGCTTCATGTCCCTTAGCTTCCAGGGCCCGACTGACCTAAAATACAAAGTTCAAACCAAAATAAGATTAGAAAAAGCTCTTTTTTCAATGCATCACTGTTCATCATTTTATTTGACCAATATAATTCTGTAAAAGCTTTTTCCATGTCATAAAAAAAAAAAATAATAATACTAATACACAGACTGATATTATAGCATAAAAAAAATTGATATGTAAACTTTTTCCTTACCGAGTAGATATCGTTTTTGCTAAAACAAACAATACAATCTCCAGGTTTGACATTTTCCAACGATTCAAGAGCCTTTTGTTCAATCGTCAGTTCAGTCAATCTCTTGTATTTACGTACCTAAAAAAGCCAAAAAATTAATTGTAACAATTAAGAAATCAATTAATAATTACTAACTTGAAATTAAGTTTAAAAGTACTTACAGTAAAGGCGAAATACAATGACATTTTTAATCAATTAAATTATATGTATGTATAATCAATATATACTATAAAGCAAAGTATACAATGTGCGTACAATCAAGAAAGTTATGTCATCGTGTAGCCCTATAGCCTCTAACCGTGAAGAAGGTTTCCGTTTTTATCTTTAGGCTGTAAAATTGAAGAGAAAAGATCCGGAATTTTAAGCCTCTCGCAATATGTAATTAGGCCATCTGTACGGGTTAGTGAATGAAAAATTTAGTTCGAGCTCCAGACTACCAGGAAGCGGTAGGGTGCGTTTCATTCATGTTTGTCATGTTATTGTTCATTCATTCAGTGTGCATTGGTTACATATTTTTTCAGCTGCTCTTTTTAAATTACTAAAAAATTAAGCGTAAAGAAGTAGTTTCTCCTTTGCGTTTTAAAATAAAATAGCAGTGACCGACCGAAACTCAATTTTTGGCTGAAACCGAAACCGAAACCGAATTTCGGCCCCAGGTCTGGTTTCGGGCCGAAACCGAAACTTTCCTATTTATATGAAAATGTATTTACTATAATATTATATTTGGTTAGGTGTGCGAAAGGAATCATCAAATAAAAAGAAGAAACAAATAAAAATAGATTATATTACATAAAATATTTATATATACTAGGTGTCCCAGACCTAGTGCAAAAAAAAAATTGGGTTTTACTGCATGCTAAACGGGGTAGAATGGCGCAGAAACGAGTTTCCTATCTCAATCTGTTGAGGAGATAGAATTTTTTTTGTTTTTATTTTTGAAATCTTACTATTTTCTTAAAAATGGCAGTTTTCTCTACTTCGGTTTAGCTTAGAAACAAAAACAATGATATTATTTATTCATGGTCGTTGGTTATACAATTAAGATATAATTTTTAAACTATTTAATTAGAAGATAAAAGATTCGACCACGGCCGGGAATCGAACCCAGGTGCGGAGGACCTGTTCTACCGAGCTCACACAAAACAAATCAATATTAAACAATACCCGACATTGTTTCGCAATCGTCTCTTTGTCCCATTGCTTACCTCTGATATTAATTTAAATTAAGTAGAAACTAATAAATTCAATTAAAGATCCTGAGATATAAATAAATAATGCCCCCCTTAGTGACTCCCCCCCGCCCAGATCTGGCGATAATTCCAGATAAAAAAAGAAAGTTCCAAAAGATAGACAATAAATAGATTCGACAGTAATGTAGGAAGGCCCTCTTTGATGTGGGAGAAAAACCGCTTCTAGAAAACATAGTCAACACAAGTCAACTCTTATTAAACCGAGGCAAGCTTACATCCACTCACATCTACATAATTTATAAACCTATGAACAATCAATTTCATTATAATTGAAATTTATAAAATTTTGATTAATTGATTTTATTACAATTGAACAATACGAATACAGCAAGAAATAATATATTTCCATAATAAATACATTCTATTTTACTCTATAGTTAAAACAAATACTTACCACTTGAAGAATATCTGATGTCTTGAGTGCTGGCTTATATTCGTTATTTCTTAATTTGTTAATGAATTAACAAAATACACTATACTAACAACAATAGTAATAACACGATTAACTAAATCCAAGGGAGCACAAGGAAATGAACAAGATCGGGTCGAATCGGCTAAAGTCGTGTCATCCCTCCTACTTAAGTCGGACGGGAACACCCGAAGAGCTAGTTTCGGCCTGGCCGAAGATTCGGCCAATTTTTGGCCGAAACCGAAAACGTGGCCGAAACTCGTTTTTTTTGGCCGAAACTGGCCGAAACCGAAACTTCGGTCGGTCTCTATAAAATAGTGATTTTACATCTCTCCAATCAATTAGGAAACCAACTGGATTCCTAAACAAATTAATTTTCACATAAAAAGGCTAATTGATCAACACATTGCATTTAATCAATAAGTAATATATAAGTAAATTTAATGAAATATGATGGAACATTTCTTAGTAGTACAGTGAGCAAATACAAACAGACATAAAAAAAAGAGATAACTTCACTAAATATAAATCAAAACAAAAATTTTGAAGTGTTCTTATTATAGTTATGAAAAAGAAGTTGGTTTGATTACTATGTATGATGAGCCTTCCATATGACAAAATGACTAATTTCAGCATTTTTTCAATAAGATTATATCACCCCTCATAGTTCAGATAAAAAGAAATATGGTAAGGAAATTGTGCCTTCATTTGCAGCAAAATTAATTTTTCTGCAAATAAATGGTTCCTTATATGGGCGGATTCTGCAGAGCTAGAATCTTAACCCTTTAACAGGGCTGGACGTATATATATACGTACTGAAATATATGTTATTTTTATTATTATTTATATATGTATATATAATTATTTATATATGTATATAAATTTACATAGATACATGTATGTATGACTAATACCTCTGTTGTACGAAAATATAAGTCCCACCAGTTTCAGGGTACAACATATATTTTATGTCCCGCCCAGTTAAAGGGTTAATAATAATACCAAGATAAAACCGAAGTTTCAAGAATGTGCTAATTTTGTTGTATATTTCCTTTAATTTTAAAGTTTCTCTGTTATTAAAACTATCACACAACTACCAGAGCGACACCCTAGCTAGTGTATAATATATATAAAACAAATTTTCCTCTCCTTTTGAAGATAGACTTTAATTATAACAATTAGATCCTTGCTAGAACTCTCATTAGATAACTATGCTTTTTACTCCTAGCACATTCAAAGCATCACGATATTAGGGAAAAATTCATATTTATAGAAAAAGGATATATCATCGCCACCACGATTAAGTAACTAATGCGCGTAACAGAAAAGCTATACACATTTGTAACATAAATGTGGTGGCAACTATATAAACAAGGAAGTTAAAGATCAATTAAAAACTAAGAAAACAGTAATCTAATATAGTTGGCCTTTGTACATTTTGTAGTAGTTAAATTTAAACCGCATTAAATACAATTATAAAATAATTTCCTGTTAAAGGAATCAAATAGCAAATAGAGGAATTTATAAACAAAGATAAATAATAGATCAGTCAATGATACTATTCTTTTTTATTTTCCTAACTAAAACTTTAAACTACCTAAACTTATTAAAGCAAAACATTACTAAACAAAGTATTAAAATTTAATTTAATTAGATTAACTTATTTGATAAAAATGTTTAGCCTACAGCTCATATCACTTGTAGAAAACTAAACCTTAACCTTTCATATGCGATATCTGCAGCAACATGAAATCCTTTATCCACCCATTTTTCCCGAATACGGTTGATTTTTGGGACTTAACAATAAATTTCATATAATGGGTGTATAAAGGATTTTCCCAATGTCTATAAAACATAATTTATACTATAGCGATCTGCCGACTATACAATAATCTACATAATGAATCCAACCAGTTTCTTTAATTCACTGTTTTTATTTAAGCGTAAGATTTTACAAATCGAAATTATGATTTGTCAAGTATCCATGAAATTCTATTTTATTTAACATCTATTCCATCAAAATCCATTATTCTGGGAAACGAGTTAGGAGATCTTTACTGCTGAGTTATATTCAGTATAATGTTGGAAAAATACGGTTGTGAAATTAGCGGTTTTTCAAGAAGGCGATTTGACCATGATAATGCTAAAATGCCAGTTTTTTCCCTAAATTAATTAACAGCAGCAATTTTATTGAGGCAAGGTGGAGACTTCCGTTTCTAGTGTCAATCAGACTGAATAAAACTTACTTGCCTTTAACCTCAAACCCAGTGCTTTATTATTCTTTCTCATTAAACATTTTTAACTGAAACACAATATAATCTGTGACTACCTCAATTTCTTCATTACACATTAGCGCTAAAGCAGACAACAAATCGAATGCTGCTTCCTCGCCACAAAGGTGTATCTCCTCAGCCATCAGGCCGAGCAAGGCTCTAGTCCAAGCCCATCCGCGGCTTGGGTCTCGAACTAATTGAATCTCGTCTATCACAGCCACTTCATCTGCAATAGAAAAATTAAAAATATGTTAAGAAAATAAATAATGCAAACAAAAACGTGGAAAAACAAATAAACAATGTATGACGAGTGGATTCGATATAGTTTAATTTTCACCCATATATGTCTGTAATACACAGAACTAAATCTAGTATATACCTACCAAAGAAAAAATCTTTTGGTGAAAAAATAATATTTTTCTGTACATTCTCTCTCAAGTGCCTTAAAAATTTTTGTTCATGGTTAAAATTTAAGAAAAGTTAATGAAAAACTTTCTACACCAGAGAATAATTGATTCTGCTTAGAGCATTTTTTTTTTTTTCTGTCATCTAGATGTAACAATAACTTTTCTTCTGAATTCTGTACCAAGAAAAAAAGATTAACCACAATTCTTTGATTCATTGTCATGGAAGACAGAGCTATCTTCTGTCTTGGATTTATTCTCTCACTTACAAAAAATATGACTACTAATATGTATTTTGTGCATTCAAAATAAACGGAAAAAAAATCATCTGTGAAGAGCATAGCAAAGCAGATAAAATGCCCTTGTATAACTGAGAGTTTATATATCTGTAACTGATATTTGTTCTAGCAAGAAGTGTTAACAATAAAAGAAAAAAGCTTCATATAATGTCATTAAGATAATAATGCTAAAATAAACATAAAATAAGCATTTAGGAGCACATCATTAATATTTCAATTCATATATCAATTATTCACAGAGTTAAGATTTTAAAATTTTATGAATTGAATGGATTTATTAATATTGTTATTGATATTATTTTTTAAATCTATAAACTGAGACTTATATCGACTCAAACGGTCGATTTTGTAAAAACCAATGTAAAGCGAGATCAAAACGATTATTGTAACAATAAACAATATACCCAGAGACCGGCTGAAGTTATGCAATTTTAATATGGACAGGTGTTCGCACCTGGTCTGAAAGAACCACTGAGCGAAATTTGGAGAATTTAGGACAAACGGTATGGATTTCTATAAAGAACAAACAGAATTTCATCTTTATATACATAGATTATAGCTGTATATCCCAGCATATCACGGGGAATTTTATTTTTCTAAAGAAATGGTCGATTTCGTAAAAAAAAACAAAAAACATTATAAAGTGAGATCATTATGATTTTTATAACAATAAAGAATATCAGCTGAAGATCGGCTGAAGTTGTGCAATTTTAATATGAACAGGTGTTCGCATCTGGTCTGAAAGGACCACTGAGCGAAATTTGGAGAATAAAGAATATCAGCTGAAGTTAGCAAATTTAATATGGACAGGTGTTCGCACCTGGTCTGAAAGAACCACTTAGCGAAATTTGGAGAACAAAGAATATCAGCTAAAGATCGGCTGAAGTTATGCAATTTTAATGTGGACAGGTGTTCGCACCTGGTATCAAAGAACCACTGAGTGAAATTTGGAGAATTTAGGACAAACGGTATGGATTTCTATAAAGAACAAATAAACAAACAAACAAACAGAATTTCAACTTTATTTATATAGATTACTAAGTCCATTAATTTTAGTTATCCAGTAATTATAATAAATACAATAAAAATAATTTACATAAGTTTTCTCATTTAAATAATGTAGGGCATTTAAAAACAAAGGAAAAAAAAAAATGTTATAAAAATATCATAATGCAAACCATAAACAAGCAGTAATAATTATCACTTACAAGGCGTATTTATGGATGTCATTTCTACAGTACAAGAAATATGACTAGCTGGATTTCCTTCTCCTAGTGCATATTTTCGTTCTTCTCCAGTTACTAAATCACAAGGGGTTCCCTAAAAATATTATCTTCACATTAAAATCTATTTATTTTCGTAAGGAATAAAAAAAAAAAAATTCCTTAAATTAATTTCATAAATAATTTCATTAAAAACTATCTCATTGAGTAAAAAATATTAAAACACACTAATTTATATCAACAGGTTGTATCAGAATAAATTTTAATTAATCATTAGGATATTAATAAAACCTAAATAGACATAATCTCATCTTATTAATATTTTGATATATTTCTCAAGTGATTGAGTAGTCATGGCAACCAAAGAATTTTTAATTTTTCATCATTGGGTAACTACTAAATATATGGAAGATTTGAAACCTGAATAAATCTCAACAGTAAAATTCTGTTTTAATAAAAAAAAAAATCTGGTGCGTGCGCGCAACACACAACTTTCACTTACCAACTTACTTAGATTAGAAATTGACGTGTTTTGCTAAATATCATTTCCCAAAGTCACACATTTTTCTACATTCATATCTTATTTTTGTTAATCTTTAAAGCCGTTTTTGAGTAAATAAAAAAAACACGTGAAAATGATACAAAATTTATTAAGTAAAGTCCCCCCTCCGGTTGATCAATTTTGATGAAATTTTTACAGTCATATCTCGGGCATGTAAATAGATAAAATACTCAGTTTAATCAAAATCGTTAGAGCCGTTTTTGAGAAAATCGAAAAAAACTTAAAAAGTTATTAAATAAAGTACCCCCTCCCTTTGAGCAAATTTGATGAAATTTTTGCTGTCACATCGCAGGCATATACATACGCTAAATACCCAATTTCAGGTTCGCACGGTATATAGTTTTTGAGCTAGTCTGTTCACACACACACACACACACACACACAGACCATTTCGCGGGACTTGGTTATTTTGACTCAGGGGACCCCAAAACGTGTATTTCCGTTGAAAAACGGAAGTCGAAAATTTTCACGATCGCAATACTTCCACTTACTATATATTTCATATATAGGTAAGTGAAAGTAAAAAATTATTTAATTCACAAATAGATAATTGATGTCTTCTGTATTAATACAGTTTAAAAGACTGTAACTACCCAAGCGGGCCATTTGCTGAAAAAAATCATCCTTGAAATTATTTAAAAATCTGGCTTAATCTAAAATGAAGGAATTGTGAATTGATCGAAGGCAATTCTAGCTGTTGAAATCAATAAAGTATATTGCATCATGTATATATATATTTTTTAATGACAATTAAATTGAGATACAGCATTATATACAAGGTAAATTAATTTTGATAACAGGACAAAATCTAAAATTAAAGTATAAGATGATAATAAAATACAATTACAAAACCTCACTCTTTCATTAGCCTTTTTGTAAACTTCAGCCGCTAAAAGTTTCAATGGACCACAATAAACTCCGGACTTAGCTGATAGGAATCTCTCCAGAGCATGATATGTTTTGCCACTATTTGTAGGACCAGCGTGAAGAATTATTTTACGTTTCATGTCCCTGGCATTAGGGTACCTAAACATGATATAATGTTAATTTAAAAAGACATAATAGAAGTATCCAAAAGCTAAAAAAATAATATTTTATATCATACCACGAAGGGGGAGAGGTAAGATCACTAATTCTTTTAAGATCGTCCATGCATTCTAAATGGGGAAACATCTCTTTCGCATGTCTTAAATAGTAAGGGAATATATCTGTTATATGGGCAGAATTATGAAGTATATCGTTAATCACAATATGGAGATCAGCTGGAAGACATTCCGATTCGAGACAGAATTTTCTAAAACCTAAGTAGACTTGGTGTTGCAAATAACCTTGAACAAACATAAAGCATAGGACTTGATACTTTTATAATTCTAAGGAACAGTTTTATGTTAAGAATCCTACAATACCATCTAGTCCATTTTCTTCAGCGACAGATTTAACCTCAGGTCTCTGATAAAACTTATTCAAAACTTTAGCAATATCAGTTTTGCTAAGTGTTCCACCAGTAAGCTCTTTGCCTACACCGTCGTCCTCTGAGTTCGGCTTAATAGGAACTGGAGTAAATAATGAAGACAGATTTATAGAAGTCTTTTTCTTGTTTCTCCTGCTTTCATACTGACGTAGGAAATAAGAATAACTAGGCACTATTTTCGGAACTTCAAGTAGGCCTAGCACTTGATTATACGAGGACAGACGCAGTGACTTTTTAAGATGATACATAACTGAAGTAAAAAAAATAAGAAAAATTAAACTAAACCCATGCTTATCAACAACGTGAAGGTTTGCTCTAGGGAAGGTTTTATCAAATACCGGCTGCCAAACGCACAGCTATCTAGTGAATATTATGTGAACTAACAATAGCAGGAAGCTATAAAGTTCGTTAATAGGTAGCGCTGCATGACTTCTACAGAGAATTAGAAATTAGTGAGATCATTGTTTTTCTCTAATACGTGATAAAAACAAATTCTGAAATTCTATTCATTAAAACTTATATTTATTTGGTTTCCCTAAGTAAACATTGGAATCTTTAGTGCTAATAAGAAACGGTTTTTACTTTAAATTATTTATAATTTAAATGACAAAGATGTGATGGTGGATGCGGTATGAGTTGGCATGTAAAATGTATGTATATTAGTACATAGTTGTATGCGTGTTTTTAAACCTAGAAATGGTGTGGATATTTCAATAATGACTTATAACTAGGCCATTTTTTTCAGGGGCCAAACAAATAGGGCTTGAAATAAGTGATGGAAAAAATCTTTATATGAGATATTGTAAAAAACTCTTTCCACGAACGATCAAAATTATTTTAGGAAGATATGTTTTCAATTCATTTCTCTGTTTCTCTGTCTCCCCCTTAAATGGGCTCAACGGTATAATAGTTGGCACTGAGTGCAGAATTATGGCGAGTGATGGATGTCTTTTTGCATTAAAAAGAACCTAACAGTTCACAACACTTTCTCGACAAAAACAAGTATCAACTATATAACACAATACTCCGACCTATAATGGGATATGGCAGTGAAACACGCTTTTTTTGAAAGAAGAATGGAAACTCCAAATATAGGAGACAAAAGTACTTTGACAAAAATGACAGATGACAAATATTTGTAAAAACAAATATTGAACTAAAATGTCTGTTTGGAGAGCCTGATTTGGTAAACTACATTAAGGTAGGGTTCTGAAATGACTCGGGCATGTGGAAACCAGATTTGCGAAATGCATGCTTGAAGAAGAGCCAGATGGAAGAAGTCAAAAGGGAGATACAGTGAAAAATTCTCCGTAAGATGAGTGTGAGAATGCTTATGCAAAAGGCAGAGGATAGAGAAGAGTGGAGAAAGACTATTGAGGAAGCCAAGGTTCTCGCATGGCTGCTGTGCCATCCATATATCTGGTTAGTTGAATCAAAGCTATTTGGGTAATTCTCCCATTTGATACGAATTTGGAGTTTATATTTCTATGAAAAAAAAGGTACATTTTTAAATTTTTTTTTTCCGTGAATCTCTTCAACATAGTCTCCTGATGATTCTCGCAAAGAATCGTTTCATAGAAGTTCGTCGTTCAAGAGATACACGATGATGATTGAAATCATGGAAGTGAGGGAATCAGGTAACGAGTGAGGGAATTAGATAATGATCAAAATTCAACTTGTATAAATTTTATTCTCATATTATGACTATCAAATTAAGTATTTACAAACAAATCACATTGGACATTAGGTGTGACACAATATTCTCTTCCTATAAACTCAATAAACGAAGACGAACACTAGAACAGATACTGCATAAAATTTATGTAAAATTGTTCCTTTGATAAATTTCATTTCTTTATTTCTTGCGCTTCTATATCGAATGGACAGACACGGAGTAGTTTTCTGTTCTGAATTTTTATTATTGGAGCGGGCAATGTCATTAATATGTCTTTTGGCTCAAGTGAAAATTGGTCATTTAGATTTAATATAAACTTACGTTTCGAGCTCCTGGATGAATTAAGTCCAATAGCAGTTATACCATCAGCACAAACGCTCGAAATGTAGCACACATAACAAAATTCGTTTGGTTCTTTCTTCTTCGCTGGATACTCATCAAATCGTGCTACGACATAACTACCCGCTTTAGGGAGAGCATGAGGAAAAGCTGTAGGTGCATCAGCAGTCATCGAAGTTGAAGGCTGAGGGTCTTCAGGGTTGGGAGTGTCATTAGTACTGGAATGAGACTTTGGGTGATCATCTGTTCCGACCATCACTGTTTCTAGAACCTGGTTTGGATAAAACTCGGACGGTTCTCCCTGAGCCTTGAGGTTGCCGGCTGTCCAAGTGTCCAATTGTGAACTTGTTACATGATGTGAGACAATCAAAAAAACTGAGTCTGTTCATTTTTAAGATAGTCTTTGAATCTTGAGTCTCTTTTGGGAGGTAAACCACTTGATAGACCCTCATAGTGCCTTTAAAGGGGGGGATCGATTTTGGGATAATGTTGGCTATTCCACTGATATCATCTGGAGTGATTACATACAACAAAACTTTTCTTGATTTTTCCTGAAGTGTTCGGACAAACGAATCAAAGTCACCTATGTCCTGCCCACATGCAACAGTTTCGTCTAATAAGCGCTTCATATCCCATCCTATTCCATCGACTGCACCCTTGCCATGGCCAGGGGCTGAATAGTTCCAAGTAGAACATTTAAGGTTAGGGATGAACGTATTTAAAATAACCAATTAGATTTTTTTTTTTCATTCTTAGTAAGTCTTTAATCGAACTGTTATCTCACACTAATATATATTGGTATTATTACTATATTAGTATTACTTAAGGTTGCATGATTAACAAAAAAAATAGATGAACAAAACTAATTGATGAAAACAAACAATTTAAAATTTTCAAAACTTTGCCTAAACCACGTACTTACTAATTCCCTCACTATTTGTGAAATGAGGGAATTTGGTATGAGGGAATTAGATTCTAGAAGTTAACCAAAGGTAACACATTTCATGCAATGAACAACAACAATATTTTATGAGAATTCTAAAGTCCCTTTCAAGTCTTACACAATATTGGATTAGACATACGAAATCTTTCTTACCTTTGTTGAAATATCAGGAGATGAGGGAATTAGGCGTTTGAATGACGAGAGCCAAGTATATCTTATTAAATGTCAACACAAACTATTCACAACAGGGCTTCTGTGGGGTAGGTTTCCCGACAAATGGCGGCAACTTAAGACAATGTTGCCAACCCTATGAAATGTTTCTAACATGCTCTGAAGAGCGTTGGCGCCCTTTTTTAAAATAAGTGAGGGAATTTGATCAGACCTAATGGACACTAGGGTTAGGGGCCATATATTTTTTACCTTGACATGCGGCTTATTGTCTATTCTATCAATCAACAGTTCAGAACGTAACAGGGCTGATAGAAAAAGAAAGAAAGTCATATCATCAAAATTAACTATTTTATCGTCTGACAAAATCATCAACTCGAGTCAAGGGACACATGAGGGAATTAGGTTTTGACCTTTTGAATTTGAATTTAAGTATAAAAAAATGTTCGCATTGAACCTGCAAATGAATGAAAAGTGAGGTAAGAGTACCTAGTACTTAATTTTATTCAGAATAGCGCACGCAATGGAATGCTGGCGCCAAAATCAACCAGGGACACGAATCCGTATGAGTTGGGAGAATGACCCATTTATCATAACATAAGCTCGATTAAACTAAAAGCAACGAACACATGTGTTTGGGGCATTACGCGATCCTGACCAGGACTTTTTCAATCCACAAATCCTCAATCTCTCAGACATAAGCGAATAATTAATAACTCTACATTTCTGTCATTCAAACATCATCAGTAAAGAAGGTGTAGATTGCGTCAATCAACACCAGAGACACATACATACATTAACAGTCTAAAATACTTTAATATGGGACGTACTTAGCTGGCATGAAATATCCTTTATAAGCATGAACATGAAGCACTCCTATAAATCATCAATGAGAAATCGCTGATACCAACCACCCACTGTTTTTAAAATCCCTTAAAATTGTTAAACTTAAAAAATATTTATGGATTTGTTTGTTTGTTTAACGTCCATTTTTATGCTACCGAGGCTAATCGGACGATGCTACAGTGGGAGTCCTAAATTTTGCCTATCCAGGTATAATTAGGATAGGGATCTTTAACGAGTACCTGACATCGTACAGGCTCGGGACCTCCATTTTACGTCCTATCCGAGGGACGGCATAGCTAAGGATTTTTTACTCCCATTAAAAAATCCTATGGCCACCACTGGAATTGAACCCGCGATCTTTAGTATTGTAGGTTGCCATGCTAACCGCAACACCACAGGTGACCCCATATTTATGGATTTTATTATAATATTAATATTAATATTAATATTCACCTTTGTCAAATATTATAAATATTTTTTATTTATTTTTAGTAAGGAGCATTTCATTGAATAAAAACCGCTTTCATAGCTTGCAGGATGTTTCATCATAATGTAACGCTGTACGGGTTTAAATAATTTTATCTGAGGAAATTACAATAGAACAATATAAAACAAGAAATGAGAACTCCAATTAGTAACAACGTTACAAAACAGTGACTTTCAGTAACTCAAAAAAAATCTGGTGCGTGCGCGCAACACAACTTTCACTTACCAACTTACTTAGATTAGAAATTGACGTGTTTTGCTAAATATCATTTCCCAAAGTCACACATTTTTCTAGATTCATATCTTATTTTTGTTAATCGTTAAAGCCGTTTTTGAGTAAATAAAAAAAAAAAACACGTAAAAATGATAATAAATTTATTAAGTAAAGTTCCCCCTCCGGTTGATCAATTTTAATGTAATGTTGGCTATCGCATCTTTGGCATACACATACATCAACTACCCAGTTTGATCAAAATCGTTAAAACCGTTTTTGAGTAAATAAAAAAAAACACATGAAAATGATACAAAATTTATTCAGTAAAGTCCCCCCTCCGGTTGATCAATTTTGATGAAATTTTTACAGTCATATCTCGGGCATATAAATAGATTAAATACTCAGTTTAATCAAAATCGTTAGAGCCGTTTTTGAGAAAATCGAAAAAAACGTAAAAAGTTATTAAATAAAGTACCCCCTCCCTTTGAACAATTATGATGAAATTTTTGCTGTCACATCGCGGGCATATACATACACTAAATACCCAATTTCAGATTCGCACGGCTTATAGTTTTTGAGCTAGTCTGTTCACACACACACACACACACACACACACACACACACACACACACACACACACACACACACACACACACACACACACACACACACACACACACACACACAGACACACACACACACAGACCATTTCGCGGGACTTGGTTATTTCGACTCAGGGTGTCCCAAAACGTGTATTTCCGTTGAAAACCGGAAGTCGAAATTTTTCACGATCGCAATACTTCCACTTACTATATATTTCATATATAGGTAAGTGAAAGTAATAACAGTATGCTTTGCTGTTCAAGGCTAGACTAACCCACTAGTCTTTCACTTTCTTATCTATGATCTGCTATGGAAGCACCCAAAACTACCCCCTTACAATTATTTCCCCATGAAAAAGATTTCAATTTCCGTTAATGAATGCAGTAACATTTATGTATTAACTTCAAAAAGAATAATATTTAGTTTGTCAAATCGCAAAATGTTTATATGACCAAAAATTTGGTATAAATACATTTTATATAAAAATAGATTAGGTTTATTCCAACGCATGCAGAAAACTGTTTCGCCCGCGCATTACTTTACTAACAGCCCATTGTTAACAAGGCGTAGTGCGCATGTGAAAGAGTTTTCTACGTGTTTTAAGTACTTCTTGGAGTATATATATACCTACATGTTCTAATTCGATTTTACCAAATTTCAATATGTCTATTTTTCTTCTTTTATATCTTTTAATCTTTATTCACACCTGTTAATGTAATAATAACAATCAGTGAATGAGCTGACAATAAATGAAATATACCTATTTAAAGGTGCCTTTACACCTTACGAACCTCACCTTCGAACAAGTTCTCCTTCGAACCTTGCCGTACCGACGTGAAGCGAACAGCCATTTATACTTCACGCGACGTTAAGCGAACCAATATGGCTAACGCGCCCAAAGCTAGCTTATGATAAAGAAAAAATCTCCATTATCAATATATTTTATATTTTCTGAAAAATAAAAAAATAGGAGACGATTTACAAAGTTTCATAAATTACACTAGTATCACAAACAACTCCTGTCACTCAGGAAAAACCAAATAAAAAGTGACACGAGCACTACCCCGAACCCAGGCGAACAGATGAAGTACCTAGAACACTCGAACAGTCGACCTGAAGGCTTCACGAAGGTTGTTTGAGGGTGGTGTTCGAAGGAAAATTTGGTAAGGTGTAAAGGCACCTTATCGGTACAAATTTGTTTCCATGGTAACTACAATAGTTTTCGTAGCAAGTAAATAGAGAAATGATTTTATGCGTTGTAACATTGTTAAACATAAAACCACAAAAACTATTTTATTAGTTCCTTAGTGAGTGAATGCGTAGAAAAGCATGTAACGCTAACAATATTTAAAGCTTTTTTTCTTTTTTTTAACATGTTAAATATAATTCTTAAAAATATATATTAATTTAAAATTTTAATTCTATGATGAATTCCTGAATGAAATGCAAGTTGGTTTTTGCTTGAACAATCGTCGGCACTCATCGTCAATTTCGAAAACTAAGTTGCGATTTCCTACGAATCGTAAATAAATAATCCTTCGATCGATTCCCATTCATAAAATATTTAAATGAAACCGGTCAAAAAAAAATAGACTTTTGATAAAATCAGGATTGTTTTCCCTGAAAAAAAGAAATAAGTAACAATGAATCCAAGATTAATGAAGACTTTCAAGTTTTGGAATAATTATAATAGTTTATACCTTATGGAGAATAATAGATAAAAATAAGCAAATAAATTTTGATAAGGCTATTTTGTGTGAATTTTCTAAATTGCGTTTACTCTATTATCAGGGATCACCTGTGGTGCAGTGGTTAGCATAGCAACCTACAATACTAATGATCGTGGGTTCGCAACTCTTTCTAAAGGGAGTAAAAAATCCCACTCGCATAGGGCGTAAGATGGAGTTTCCGAGCCTGTGCGATGTCAGGTACTCGTTAAAGACCCGTATACTAATTAATCCAGGACGGGCGAAGTTTAGGACACCCACTGTAGCCTCGTCCGATAAGCCTAAGTAGCATAGCCTAAAGGTAGGTAAAACAAAACAAGCAATCAACCTCTTATCTATCTTCCGTATAGTTCTCAGTATCTAGAAATACTGGTTTGATATAAATTTAAGGTATGACTTACTATAATTGCTGATCTCAAGAGATATTTCAAGGTGGGGCAAGCTATTTATTCATTAGTATAACAGATCATAAAAAAATCTGGTGCGATGCGCGCAACACACAACTTTCACTTACCAACTTACATTAGAAATTTACATGTATTTTTAATTGCCATTTCTATAAATAATATAAAAAAAATGACTTGATTTTGATTAAAAATGATTAATTTAATCAAAATCATTAAAGCCGTTTTTGAGATATTCCAAAAAAATGTAAAAATTGGAAAAAAAGTTATGAAATAAAGAGCCCCCTGCATTTGACCAATTTTGATGAAATTTTGTCTGTCACATTGTGAGCATATGGGACGTTCTTTTACAAACCGAACACCTTTCTGACCGACACATTTTAGATTTAACTGAAACTTTTTTTACGGGTTCTATATCGAAAAAAATCTGGTGCGTGCGCGCAACACACAACTTTCACTTACCAACTTACTTAGATTAGAAATTGACGTGTTTTGCTAATTATCATTTCCCAAAGTCACACATTTTTCTACATTCATATCTTATTTTTGTTAATCGTTAAAGCCGTTTTTGAGTAAATAAAAAAACCCGTGAAAATGATACAAAATTTATTAAGTAAAGTCCCCCCTCCGGTTGATCAATTTTGATGAAATGTTGGCTATCACATATTTGGCATATACATACATCAAATACCCAGTTTGATCAAAATCTTTAAAGCCGTTTTTGAGTAAATAAAAAAACCCGTGAAAATGATACAAAATTTATTAAGTAAAGTCCCCCCTCCGGTTAATCAATTTTGATGAAATTTTAACAGTCATATCTCGGGTATATAAATACATCAAATACTCAGTTTAATCAAAATCGTTAGAGCCGTTTTTGAGAAAATCGAAAAAAACCTAAAAAGTTATTAAGTAAAGTACCCCCTCCTTTTAAGTAATTTTGATGAAATTTATGCTGTCACATCGCGGGCATATACCTACACTAAATACCCAATTTCAGGATCGTACGGTTTATAGTTTTTGAGCTAGTCTGTTCACACACAGACACACAGACACACACACACACACACACACACACACACACACAGACCATTTCGCGGGACTTGGTCATTTCGACTCAGGGGACCCCAAAACGTGTATTTCCGTTGAAAACCGGAAGTCGAAATTTTTCACGATCGCAATACTTCCACTTACTATATATTTCATATATAGGTAAGTGAAAGTAAAAAAGAGATACGTGTAAGAGGATTTTTTTTTATTTTCGATATTTTGAAAAATAAACAAGATCGAAAATTCGTGAATTTGATGATTTATCGGTAATAGCCTATTTTTCAAAAATTCATAACTCCGGTTCTGTTTAAGCTAAAAAATCTAATTTTTTTTTATTTTGAAGGTAAAAAGACAAGCTTTAAGAAAAAAATACTTTCAAAAGAGATTGTCGGAAAATTCCAATTGTTATTAACAATTTCAATGTTTAAATCGGTTTTTAACAGTGGCCCCACCCATGAATCAACTTTTTACTATTTTTATCGTGTTCTGCGTCAAATTTTCTATCGAAAACGATTTTAAAAACGATGGAGAAGTTATTTTTACTGTAAGAAAAAAATTAATTAATTTAGCGCGGTACGTCACATCGACAAGTGGGTCACATTTTACGGCTCATATTCTTGTTTTACACCGTTTATCTCTTAAATATAAATAATTGTTTCATTGTTTTAATTAAAAAACATATTTTAGTAGCCAAAAAGAAGGGAAAAATAGAAAAAATACATAAATAAAAATAAATAAAAAACATTGTTGAAAATGAAATTTTTTTATTAAGATTTCGATAATGCATTAGTTAATAAGAACAATATTTGGAATGTTTACATACAATATTTAAAAAAAAAAATTTTCTGTTTAAAATTTTTTACAATATCCTTTTTTTCGCAAGATGAAAACCGTTTTGCTTCCAATTGCTGTAAAAAAATCGGATTAATACAATGATATTTTAAAGTTTCTTTTATTGTTAAAGCTTTTTGGAAACGTTCGGACAATTTGATGATTTATCGGTAATAGCCTATTTTTCAAAAATTCATAACTACGTTAAAAAATTAATTGATTTAGCATAAGAATACAAATGAGAAAAAAAAACAATTGTCCGAACGTTTCCAAAAAGCTTTAACAATAAAAGAAACTTTAAAACATCATTGTATTAATCCGATTTTTTTACAGCAATTGGAAGCAAAACGGTTTTCATCTTGCGAAAAAAAGGATATTGTAAAAAATTTTAAACAGAAAATTTAAACATTGTCTTATTTTTAAATATTGTATGTAAACATTCCAAATATTGTTCTTATTAACTAATGCATTATCGAAATCTAAATAAAAAAATTTCATTTTCAACAATGTTTTTTATTTATTTTTATTTATGTATTTTTTCCCATCTTTTTGGCTACTAAAATATGTTTTTTAATTAAAACAATGAAACAATTATTTATATTTAAGAGATAAACGGTGTAAAACAAGAATATGAGCCGTAAAATGTGACCCACTTGTCGATGTTACGTACAGCGCTAAATTAATTAATTTTTTTCTTACAGTAAAAATAACTTCTCCATCGTTTTTAAAAGCGTTTTCGATAGAAAATTTGACGAATAAAAAAACCCGTGAAAATGATACAAAATTTATTAAGTAAAGTCCCCCCTCCCATAGATCAATTTTGATGAAATTTTTACAGTCATATCTCGGGCATATAAATACATCAAATACCAAGTTTGATCAAAATCGTTAGAGCCGTTTTTGAGAAAATCGAAAAAAACGTAAAAAGTTATTAAATAAAGTACCCCCTCCCTTTGAGCAATTTTGATGAAATTTTCGCTGTCACATCGCGGGCATATACCTACACTAAATACCCAATTTCAGGTTCCCACGGTTTATAGTTTTTGAGCTAGTCTGTTCACATACACACACACACACACACACACACACACACACACACACACACACAGACCATTTCGCGGGACTTGGTTATTTCGACTCAGGGGGTCCCAAAACGTGTATTTCCGTTGAAAACCGGAAGTCGAAATTTTTCACGATCGCAATACTTCCACTTACCTATATATGAAATATATAGTAAGTGGAAGTATTGCGATCGTGAAAAATTTCGACTTCCGGTTTTCAACGGAAATACACGTTTTGGGTTCCCCTGAGTCGAAATGACCAAGTCCCGCGAAATGGTCTGTGTGTGTGTGTGTCTGTGTGTCTGTGTGTCTGTGTGTCTGTGTGTGTGTGTGTGAACAGACTAGCTCAAAAACTATAAACCGTGCGATCCTGAAATTGGGTATTTAGTGTAAGTATATGCCCGCGATGTGACAGCATAAATTTCATCAAAATTACTTAAAGGGAGGGGGTACTTTACTTAATAACTTTTTAGGTTTTTTTCGATTTTCTCAAAAACGGCTCTAACGATTTTGATTAAACTGAGTATTTGATCTATTTATATGCCCGAGATATGACTGTAAAAATTTCATCAAAATTGATTAACCGGAGGGGGGACCTTACTTAATAAATTTTGTAACATTTTCACGTGTTTTTTTTATTTACTCAATAAAGGCTTTAACGATTTTGATCAAACTGGGTATTTGATGTATGCATAAGCCAAAGATGTGATAGCCAACATTTCACCAAAATTGACCAACCGGAGGGGGGACTTTACTTAATAAATTTTGTATCATTTTCACGTGTTTTTTTTTTTTATTCAAAAACGGCTTTAACTATTTTGATCAAACTGGGTATTTGATGTATGCATAAGCCAAAGATGTGATAGCAAACATTTCACCAAAATTGACCAACCGGAGGGGGGACTTTACTTAATAAATTTTGTATCATTTTCACGTGTTTTTTTTTTTTTATTCAAAAACGGCTTTAACTATTTTGATCAAACTGGGTATTTGATGTATTTATATGCCAAAGATGTGATAGCCAACATTTCATCAAAATTGGTCTAACGAAGGGGACCACAACAACGCATTAATTTCTAATCTAAGTAAGTTCGTAAGTGAAAGTTGTGTGTTGCGCGCACGCACCAGATTTTTTCATATATAGGTAAGTGAAAGTAAAAATAAACTTGGCCAATGGAAGCCTTTAACCCTTTAGCGTCTAAGCAGTGCGAGTGTATTGCAGGCCACGTGGCCTGCCTGAGACCTTAGACCGGCTGCCGTGCCCGTTGGCCTCAATACTTTTTGCCGCATTCACTCTTCTTTATCTCCTTATTCATATTTTTCTTCTAAGGTACATAAGGTGCAGGTAAAATTAATTTGGAAAAGCCCGAAAAGAACCCCATGTCATTTAGTTTACAAACCTCGGAAATTTTTAAGGAAACCGTAAACCTCGTCACTGGGAAATACCGGACGGGCTGGAAACAGGGTTGGAGAAACGCGAATGCCAATTATGTAAAAATAATTTACGAATGTCCTGCACTCGTCCTAAATAGGAATAAGAAAATGATGACTATTTTGCCTGCTCGCCATGCTCCTCTAATATTCATGAAATTAAAAAAATACTTGTAGCAACGTACCTAAGTAGACATATTTACATATAATTTTTAGAACTGTTATATTAAATGTTTCAAATAAAGAATAGTAAAAATTCATTTTTTTTTGCTTTCACTTACCTATATATGAAAATATAGTAAGTGGAAGTATTGCGATCGTGAAAAATTTCGACTTCCGGTTTTCAGTGGAAATACACGTTTTGAGGTCCCCTGAGTCGAAATGACCAAGTCCCGCGAAATGGTCTGTGTGTGTGTGTGTGTGTGAACAGACTAGCTCAAAAACTATAAACCGTGGGAACCTGAAATTGGGTATTTAGTGTAGGTATATGCCCGCGATGTGACAGCATAAATTTCATCATAATTGTTCAAAGGGAGGGGGTACTTTATTTAATAACTTTTTAGGTTTTTTTCGATTTTCTCAAAAACGGCTCTAACGATTTTGATTAAACTGAGTATTTAATGTATTAATATGCCCGAAATATGACTGTAAAAATTTCATCAAAATTGATTAACCGGACGGGGGACTTTACTTAATAAATTTTGTATCATTTTCACGTGTTTTTTTTATTTACTCAATAACGGTTTTGATCAAACTTGGTATTTGATGTATTAATATGCCCGAAATATGACTGTAAAAATTTCATCAAAATTGATCAACCGGAGGGGGGACTTTACTTTATAAATTTTGTATCATTTTCACGTGTTTTTTTTATTTACTCAATAACGGTTTTAACGATTTTGATCAAACTTGGTATTTGGTGTATTTATATGCCTGAGATATGACTGTAAAAATTTCATCAAAATTGATCAACAGGAGGGGGGACTTTACTTAATAAATTTTGTCCAATTTTTACCTTTTTGATCGATTATCTCAAAAACGGCTTTAACGATTTTTATCAAATTCGTGATGTTTAATGAAAATTAGTTGTTATTTAATATCAGGTAAGCTTTATCATTATTCATATGTTCTGAGGGGGCTTAAATGGGGAAGGGGCCTTTTTTGTTTTTCTATAAAGTACCTTTGTTTTAGTTTATATTGAGAAATTAACTGTCTCTCATCAATGGCTAAATATGATATATGAAGAAAATCAAGTAAACATATACAGGAGAAAAAAAGAAAAATATTCCGTCAACTCATAAAACACCTTGAGCTCACGCATGCGCCGTACGCCTTTAATGACAAACCAATGCGTTATAATTTAAGCTGTTCTGTTCATTTGAGAAGTGGCAATTAACAAAACGCAATAATTTCTAATCTAAGTAAGTTGGTAAGTGAAAGTTGTGTGTTGCGCGCACGCACCAGATTTTTTTTTTATAGAAGCCATAAAACATCTCTTCAGGCTGACTACTAGGCGTTTCATCCTAGTGCAATAGTAAAATAAAAAGAGTTAAGAAATCAATTAAAATGATGTCCGCGATTTCAGTCTTCTAACGCTGAAGCGAGCGGAACTGATATACCGTCAACCGGGGCTACTTTGGTCCTTGAAGGGTTACTTAGGTCCAACACCAAAAAATGTTTTCAATATTTGTACTGTGCAAACAAAACAAGAAATATAGGTATTTTTGGGTTTAAAAAATCTTTTATACCCTACTTCAGGGTATTTTAATAGTTTTGGGTGATTTAAAAATTTTACCATTGGCAACATTGCAGTTTTTGTAAACCTTTGTTGATATTTTGACACCTACCTTATTTTTATCTTGTTACTGAATTTGTCCTTGATGAAAAGTTTAAAGGTAATCATTGAATTGAAGATTTAAAACAAAGGTTTACAAAAACTCCAGTTTTGCCAATGGTAAAAATTTTAAATTACCCAAAACTATTAAAATACCCTTAAGTAGGGTATATAATATTTTTTAAACCCAAAAAATACCTATATGGCTTGTTTTTTTTTGCACAGTACAATATTGGAAACTTTTTTTTGGTGTTGGACCAAAGTAACCCCTCAAGGACCAAAGTAGCCCCGGTCGACGGTATCAGTCAGTCTACAGACCACAGGGACTGCAGCGCTCGAACTAATATATATCAGTCTACAGGCGTTAAAGGGTTAATGAAAGAAGGCTAACTCACTTCTAATCAATTCAGAAATTAATCAAAATACGTCAGTTTCCAAACCAAGTAGGTTGGTAAGTGAAAGTTTTGTGTTGCGCGCATCGCACCAGATTTTTTTTTTTATTTATACATATAATTAAGCAATTAGAGTATTAAAAAATCAATATATTGCGCACAGGTTATTGCATCACTATGAAAAAAAAAATCTGGTGCGTGCGCGCAACACACAACTTTCACTTACCAACTTACTTAGATAAGAAATTGACGTGTTTTGTTAAATATCATTTCCCAAACTCACACATTTTTCTACATTCATATCTTATTTTTATTAATCGTTAAAGCCGTTTTTGAGTAAATAAAAAACCCCGTGAAAATGATACAAAATTTATTAAGTAAAGTCCCCCCTTCGGTTGATCAATTTTGATGAAATGTTAGCTATCACATATTTGGCATATACATACATCAAATACCCAGTTTGATCAAAATCGTTAAAGCCGATTTAGAGTAAATAAAACAAACACGTGAAAATGTTACAAAATTTATTAAGTAAAGTCCCCCCTCCGGTTAATCAATTTTGATGAAATTTTTACAGTCATATCTCGGGCATATAAATAGATGAAATACTCAGTTTAATCAAAATCGTTAGAGCCGTTTTTGAGAAAATCGAAAAAAAACCTAAAAAGTTATTAAGTAAAGTACCCCCTCCCTTTAAGTAATATTGATGAAATTTATGCTGTCACATCGCGGGCATATACCTACACTAAATACCCAATTTCAGGTTCCCACGGTTTATAGTTTTTGAGCTAGTCTGTTCACATACACACACACACACACACACACACACACACACACACACACACAGACACACACACACACAGACCATTTCGCGGGACTTGGTCATTTCGACTCAGGGGACCCCAAAACGTGTATTTCCGTTGAAAACCGGAAGTCGAATTTTTTCACGATCGCAATACTTCCACTTACTATATATTTCATATATAGGTAAGTGAAAGTAAAAAACCATAAGAATATAATTAAAGCAGACAAAAGGTAAAATTAGTCCTATCTTCATTCGCGTTAAACTTTCAGGCTCAAACGAAGCAAAAATAATCCGGCCTATAAAGTCAATACCCGTGGAGTCATTAAGCGAGAACGAGAGAGATATAGAGTGAGAGAGGGATGGGAAAGGTATGGGAGTGGGGGGGAGGGAGGGATGAGGAGGGATAAAGGGAGGATATCCGTGGAAATCCCTCGCGCCGAAGGGAAGTGCTTCAAATGAGCGTGCTAACTTTTATATTCGGGCCCGGGGAGAGGAACAAAAGGAGGGAAAACTGTGGAGGGAAAAGCGATAAGCTTTTTATACCCTGGCGACATGCGGCCGCCTGTCTTTTAAAAACTTACCCCCCCCCACCACCCCCTCGGCTCGGGGGGTAAATGGAAAAAAGATTTGGCGGGATTTCCTCTCCACCCCCGCGCTCGCTCCGCCCCCAGAGCACTTTGTCATCTACATAGCCTCCGATACGCCATGGCGGCTTTCTCATTATCTAATAGCCAATCTATTTATTCGAGCGTTATGCTCCTGCCATTGTTAAAGGCTTGTAATATTTCTAAAATACAAACACTTAAACGCAGTCAATTAGAGTTATTATTTAATTAAGGAAATATATTTGTTTTGTTTTTTATCTATCTTTATTGGAATCTTAAATAAACCCATCTTCAGTCACAAAAAAAAATTACATTAAAAAGAAATTTAAATTAGATTAATTATATAGTTAAGTCTAATCTATATAAATAAAGTTGAAATTCTGTTTGTTTGTTTGTTCTTTATAGAAATCCATACCGTTTGCCCTGAATTCTCCAAATTTCGCTCAGTGGTTCTTTGATACCAGTTGCGAACACCTGTCCATATTAAAATTGCATAACTTCAGCCGATCTTCAGCTGATATTCTTTATCCTCCAAATTTCGCTCAGTGGTTCACTCAGACCAGGTCCGAACACCTGTCCATATTAAAATTGCATAACTTCAGCCGATCTTCAGCTGATATTCTTTATTGTTATAAAAATCATAATGATCTCACTTTACAATGTTTTTTTTTTTACGAAATCGACCGTTTCTTTAGAAAAATGAAATTCCCCGAGTGAAACCTGGATATACAACTAAAATCTTTGTATATGAAGATGAAATCCTGTTTGTTCTTTATAGAAATCCATACCGTTCGTCCTAAATTCTCCAAATTTCGCTCAGTGGTTCTTTCATACCAGATGCGACCACCTGTCCATATTAAAATTGCATAACTTCAGCCGATCTCTGGGTATATTCTTTATTGTTATAATAATGGTTTTGATCTCGCTTTACATTGGTTTTTACAGAATCGACCGTTTGTGTCGATAAAAGTTTATAGATTTTATAGATTTAAAAAATAAAATTCTCCGGGTGAAACCGGTATATACAGCTAGTTATATAATATATGTTTAATATAGCAAGTATAATTATAAAATATACAGTTAGCAAAATAAGTCTACGTACACCATGCCAAAAATCAATTTTAGCCGAGGAAAAATAACAGACTATTCTTTTAATTTTTTCTTTGTAAATTAACCCTTAATACTTGATCATTTTTAATTTCATAAACAACGTTTTAAGACATTTATAAAAATTATTTATACAAAATAAAAAAAAAGTCTGTGTACACTAATTATTTCAAAAAATAATATTATTTGTTTTTTTTTTTTTTTTTTTTTTTTGTAAACATATTGTTATCGGGGTGTTACTATAAGCTGCTAATCATGTTGCAGTGCAGTGGTGCACTCATTGTAGGATCATCATTCACAGATCGCGAAATCGCAGTCCTCTGATTTCTCAACATTTATTCGGGTCTCCCAGATCTAGGTTTACTTTGAAGATAAGCGGTTTCTTGGTAATGCTTAATTATTCTTTTAACTGTAGAGTGACGTTTCTTAATTATTTCTACGATTTCTCTCTAAGATTTTCCCTCATTTCTCAAATTAATAATCAATTGTCTAATTTCTTCACAAATTTCCATTTTTAAGACTTAACTGACTAAAATAAATTAGTCAACACAGTTTTTTGTTTATATTGAAAACGTTTGTTTATTATTGTACAGTATTTGAAGGAATTTATAATAAATGTACACAGACTTATTTTGCAATGGTTCAGGAGTTCTATTAGCAATTATCTTTACCTTATCTTTAATGTTATCATTATTTTTCTTCTGGTAGTGAATTTTAGTTCTTTCAAAGTTACAGTTTAAAAGAAAATAATATAAAAAATGTTTTCTTCATTTCCTTTGATGTCCTGGGCAAACTTAGAAAATTTTAATGTAGTGTACACAGACTTTCTTTGCTAACTGTGTGTGTGTAATGTTTTAAGTATAATTATATAATATATTTTAACGCTTCTATGGGTTAAAGAATATTTATTACACAAAAATATAGAATTATCAATGCCAATGAATTAATACAACACAAATATTCCAGCAGGTTACATAAATGATAATATTATAGCACACAGATCATATGACTTGAGTTCCACAGACTAAGCTAAACAGCTAAACAGACTAAGACTAATTGGTCCAGTCACTCGTTCCTTATATATCGTTGTAAAATGAATGGTCTGGAGTGGTCTAAAACCCCGTAGTTTGTTCCAACAAAAGGTTTGGGATTTCAAACTGTATGTTTTTTTGTTTATCGATCTAGCGTTACAATATGTTTAATGTAGTAAGTATAATTATATAATATGTGCTTAATATAGTAAGTATAATTATATAATATATGTGTAATGTATTAAGTATAATTATGTGATATATTATAATTATAAGCAAACATATATTATTAAACTGATCATTTATGATGTCTTTATTTCTTCCTTGTTTATCTATTTATTTATTACTTTAAGAAGTTAATCGTGTTCATTTTAATTAAGTTAACTCTTTTTACTTTTAGTTTATTTTTATTTTGTGTAGGTTTTTTCTTATTTTTCCCTACTGTCTAATAATTTTTACCTTTGTTTGCATTATAAATAATCATCAAATAAATATAAATTATTGATTTTAAGGATAATATATCCGAAATCACGTATAAACTTGTATATATGTATGTTGTACAATTTTATAATTAATAAAAACTTTTCTCTCTCTCTCTCTCTCTCTCTCTCTCTATAATATATGTGTAATTTATTAAGTATAATTATATAATATATGCGTAATGTATTAAATATACTTATATAATTACAAAATATATGGTCAATGTAGTAAGTATAATTATATAATATATGTGTTGTAATGTCTTTTATTTTTATTTTAATTGTAATATTATATATATCGGAAAATAAAGTGAAAATGACCTGGATGGTCTAAAAGGCCGAAACTTTTATCTAACTAAATAATAATATTAAGTAAATAAATTTATAATTTTTACTTTCACTTACCTATATATGAAATATATAGTAAGTGGAAGTATTGCGATCGTGAAAAATTTCGACTTCCGGTTTTCAACGGAAATACACGTTTTGAGGTCCCCTGAGTCCAATTAACCAAGTCCCGCGAAATGGTCTGTGTGTGTGTGTGTGTGTCTGTGTGTGTGTGTGTGTGTGTGTGTGTGTGTGTGAACAGACTAGCTCAAAAACTATAAACCGTGCGAACCTGAGATTGGGTATTTAGTGTATGTATATGCCCGCGATGTGACAGCAAAAATTTCATCAAAATTGCTCAAAGGGAGGGGGTACTTTATTTAATAACTTTTTAAGTTTTTTTCGATTTTCTCAAAAACGGCTCTAACGATTTTGATTAAACTGAGTATTTGATCTATTTATATGCCCGAGATATGACTGTAAAAATTTTATCAAAATTGATCAACCGGAGGGGGGACTTTACTTAATAAATTTTGTATCATATTCACGTGTTTTTTTTATTTCCTCAAAAACGGTTTTCACGATTTTGATCAAACTGGGTATTTGATGTATGTATATGCCAAAGATGTGATAGCCAACATTTCATCAAGATTGATCAACCGAAGGGGACACTTTATTTCATAACTTTTTTTCTAATTTTTAGATTATCTCAAAAACGGCTTTAACGATTTTCTTCATATTCGTCATGTTTAATGAAAATTGAGTGTTATTTAATATCAGGTAAGCGTTATCATTATTAAAATGTTCTGAGGGGTTTATAGAGCAAATTTTTTTTTTTTTGAGCAAATAAAAACAAAAATAAGAAATGAATGTGGAAAATGTGTAACTTTGAGAAGTGGCATTAACAAAACGCATTAATTTCTTATCTAAGTAAGTTGGTAAGTGAAAGTTGTGTGTTGCGCGCACGCACCAGATTTTTTATTTATTTATTTGAATGTTAAATAACCCATCTTCAGTCCCAAAAAATTTTTCATTAAAAAGAAATGTTATTGAATCTGTTTACAGTTAAACTTCAATTAACCGCCACAGTCGGGACCCGTAATGGATATTCGAATAGACGGATAACAGAAATACAATTAGAAAAATATCTTAACCTATATTTAGAATCAAAATGTACCTAATTTTTATTCAAAAATAAATATAAAACGATACTTTATAAAACAGTACTCAAACCCACCTCCAGAGTTGAACATATTTTTTTTTATCGAGACAATATTGCAAGATTACTTTTTTCCAGCCCCCCAATGCGAAAGTCTGATCATCTGGGAATTCCTCTATTCGGAGTCGGTTTAGTTAACGATATTGTTTTTACATGTTCCGAAGTTTTGGAATAATAAAATGTCAGATACTAATATTTACCTGGATAAATATAGTCACTTTCTTTAAAATGAACACTACATATCGTCATATGTTTCGAAACAGGCTTATGTATTCTTAATTTTACAATCCACTCTTTCAGAAGCTTTTTACTTTTTGGAAATAAATGGAATGACAGGTCTTTTGATTTTCTAATTGAGCACTGAGGGACCGAGCAATACCTATTATACATTTTTCAAATAATTTTTTGCTCAATCGGGTTGTAATTATGGAAAAATAAATTAAAAACGCCAAAAAAAAACCCTATGAATCCCAGGTAATGGCCCGGCATCTATCCCCGTTTCTCTAGTTCCAGTAAAGAAGCAGCACCGTCGCTTGCGCCCGTCTATCCAGCTATCATAAACATTTTTCTTATTAGGAACATTTTAAAATATTTCCTCCAAGGAAGTGAGGCTTGGACACGCCCCCTAATCCCCCCTCCTACAAGATACGTTTTTTGTTGTAACTGTAACTCCGACAATCTGCCAAAGAGTATCAACGAGAGTGAATATCATCATGGAGGCTGTGGGCATTAATATTCCATAAGTGGGGTGTGTAGGGGAGGGGGGCGGAAGTCATCTTTAAGACATTTTTCAATATCTACTCCTGCTTTAGAATGCAGTCTGAAGAGGGAAGAGTGAGGGAGAGAGAATGAGGGAGTGAGGAGCGAGGGAGAGAGAGAGAGAGAGAGTGATGGAAGAAGTGAGGGGGGTGGTGGGATAAGGAGAAGTCTGAAGGGGCGCTAGTGTGTGAGAGCCCCCCCCCCCCTAGTTAGCATAAGCCTTCTCAGCCCTTGTTTCCATTATTTTTTAATGGAAATAAAATTTTAAATAGGGACTCTCTCTCTGGAGGGCGCTGGGAGGGTTTGCATCCGAATTGCTTTCAGGCAAAGCGGATTGCTAAGCAATCAGGCTGGCGGCTCGTGCGAACCCAACAAGTGAGCTAAGCTATTAGAACGTTCCCTTTACAATACTCGTTACAGGCTTAATTACAGCTCACGATTAACCAACTAGAAGTGAGTAAAACCTATGAGTAAAAGATCAGTAAGGGATACGAAAAGAATAATTTTATATCATAATCGCCGAAAATGTTATTATATTCTTGTCGAGCAGGGAATACCTAAAAAAGGTAGTAAACTGAGAAAAAAATACAATAGATTTAACTACAAATCAATTCTTTTTGAGAAGTTTGAGGTTTGTTTTGGTTTAAAAAAGGTTATTCTCTTTCACCTGTTTTATTTCATTTAGCGCTGGAATATGCTTTTTTTTTTGCACCTACCTCCTTTTCATTTTCAAGACTTCGACTGTTGATTTTTATAGATTTGCCTACAATATATTATATATAATGATAAAATAAAGGTACGATACCGTCAGACTACTCACTTCCTACAAGTCCAAACTCAAATTTACAGACCTGCCCTTAACGCAATCTTCCCACCTCCGTCTCGGCCTATTCATCGGCATTTTCCCTGTCGACCCCGCGCTTATTTATCTATTAGCGATTCGTTCACTACCGAGTTTCGCGATTGTACATGTTCATTTTTCATCGCCCTGCTAATACATCTATTATATTTATCGGGTATAGTTCACGTTCGGAGTTCGGAGTTGTGTAAACGTTTGGAATCTCCGGTATATTCATCTATCTTTGGTCCAAATATTTTATATTGTATCAAGCACACCTGGGCAAAAAGTATTTTAATTTTTATTTTAAAATACTTTTTTTTAAATAGCAAGTATTTTAAATAAATTTGAATAAAATGCATTTTAACCTCAAATCATTTAAAATATTTTCCGATAAAATTATTTTAAATGCAAAATAAAAAAAATATTTTGTATTTTAAATAAAAAAAATTAAAATGAAAATACAAAATACTTTTAAAACATATTAGCTAGTGCATTGCAATTGATTAATAAATAAATATTTTTTTAAATCGACTCGAAAATTGACGCAATTAATTAATAAATCGGCAGTTTTTATTAATATTTGTTTCGGTTGTCTTTGCTTGTTGTAATGTATCTAGTACTCAGATCATCTTCGCTTTCGTTTTGTCGAAATTATTAAATTAAATTTCTTTTTCTACAGATCCAATCTGATTCGGAACCTATTTAAAATAATTGGACAACCTATTAGACTATTCGCTACCCATACACCATCCTAAGACCTCCGTCCAATATCAGCCCTAACGCAATGACCGATTATAACTTTATTGAAGGTATCAGTCATACACATTTCTACTAATGTAAGTTTACTACAAACTCTTTTGGTGTTGTCTCAAGATTGGGATCCTGTTTATGCCTTCGTGTATGGCTCTAACATAGTTTTTGATTTTTTACTATGGAATATACCGGTAAAAAGTCTATAATTAGCCCACCCATAAAAAACCTATTTATTTTAAAAATTATGAGGAATTGGCCTTGTTATTTGACTTATGAACAATCTTTGTATCATATTTCGTGACAATTAAATATGGCGGTAAAAAGTTAATATTTCACCCTTCACCCCAAAATCTATGCATAAAACCATGTATGAGAAATGAAATCATTAGACGTCTATTTAGATAATCAAAAACCACCAATGTGACAAATTTTGTTGAAATCGGATGAAGCGGTGCGAAGTTAATATTTGCGCCCCCCCCCCCATAAAAAACAAAAAAAAAACAGCAACACAAACTGTAATAAATATACTTGCTCAATATTTAGGAGTGAGAGCTCTAGTGCAAAAGACTACACTATACTATTATGAAAATCGTTTAACTTCAAACAACCTACATAAGGTTTATTTAATTTTATTATTTAAAATACAAATGAAAATACTTTTTTTTTATTTTAGTATTTTAGAATTAAAATGAAAATACTTTTTTTTATTTGAGTATTTTAGAATTAAAATGAAAATAAACATGTGATTTATTTTATTTTAATTCTAAAATACTAAAATAAAAAAAAGTATTTTCATTTGTATTTAAAATACTTTTATTTAAAATAATGCTCAGGTCTGGTATCAAGTCATCCCATAAGTGATGCCGGTTTTTAATGGCGTGCTATAAGGTATAGGATAAAATCAATAAAACACGTTTAATCTAAAACTTATTTACCAACTATTTGTATAACAGTTGGCCATCTTGAAACCAAATTTTGAATGCCTGTTCTGAAAAAATCCTTCGGTTATGAATTAAAGAAAGCTAACACCTCATCGACTGAATTCATGTTCTAGCCGCTTAACCTTTTAAAGGACAGCACTACTTATGCTCCAATTTTTAAAAATATTTTCAATGAAACGTTCTAGGAGCTTATATTGAGCATGAGAAAAAAAATGTTTTGCTTTACAAGTGTGACAAATATCACCTACTGTCCTATAAAGGGTTAATGATTTTTGGAGACTGTGGAAAAGGTGATGCGAGTCGTAATCCGAAGGCGCCAACTCTAGGGATTATGGTGGGTGAGGAATAATTTCCCATCCAAAGTCCTTTAATTTTTGCGATGTTTGTTTTGCAGCATGGGACCTCGCATTGTCATGATGGAATAAAACTCCGCGTCTATTGATAAGTGATCGATGTTTCTCCTCAATTGCTCGCTTCAATCGATCCAGCTGATAACAGTTACAGATCTTTAGTGATAGTTTGGTTAACATCAAGGAATTCATGATGAAGGATTCCTTCCATATCCCACCATAAATACATCATCACTTTTTTCAGATGAAGTCCTTCTCTCACTTCTGTCCTAGGTGTTTCTATAGTTCCTAGCCATTGCCGCGACCGTCTAACATTCCGATAGAAATATTTCTGAAAGTTTTCGGAAATTGAAGCAGCATTTTCTCCTTTATCGAATTCCCAAAGCATAACATGGCCTAAGTGGTTTCTTGGGAGATCCATTTCAAATGAAATTCCAGCTCAGAATAAATAAGTTTTACCAACCAAATAGAAATAAATAGAAATTTAATGCAATGAAATGTAAAAAAAAAAAAAGAAATTTGAAAGGAGGGATTAGTAATCTAAACATTAACAAACAGAATATTAAAAACCGACATTACTTACGGGATGACCTGAGGATATACTTGCACAAACCTCTGTCGTTGCTCATCCTACAATGTTAGCGGCCACTTTTCATACCTCATGAGCTTATCAATTACGCTACTTAAAAGTAGCAAGCATTTCCGGCTTTCAATCTAGCCGTGATTTCCTCAAAGTCAGTATGCAAAAAAAAAAAAAAATCAGTAAACTTATTAAAAATGTGTATGACCGAAACATTCAATAAAGTTTCTATTGGTAAAAATTATTTTATCCTCATTTAAAGTGTTTTTTTTTACTAACATTGTGGAATGAGCAACGGCTGAGGTTTTTGCAAATAAAGTATCAGGTCATCCCATAAGTAATGCCAGTTTTGTTGTATGTGAAAGTTTCCAATGTTACTTTTGGGTGTTTGCCTATTTCTGGAAGTTATGTTACCGTGAAATATTGGGACTCTCGTCGCGTCAAATTCCTTTTCAGTTAACAAGGACCTTGATTATCTTCATTAGATCTCAGCTTTATTGGATTCCAGCTCGCTGTCCTCAGAAAGAAATAAACCACTAAATGGATCCTTTTCAGTAGAGATTGGGGGTTACACTAAACAGCCTTCGATGTAACATCGATAAACTAGTTCCGGTTTTTTTCATGGCTTGAATTTTCCTCCCTTTTTCGTCTACAACCTGCAAAAAGTTTTGCGTGCCTCCAGCGCTCCGCACCTTGGATCTGGGGTGTTCCACCAAGGAAGCCAAAACCCTAACTTGAATGCCAGTGGCCCTGACAGATTTTAATTAGACCTGGATTGAGATGTGTCAACAGGAACGAGCAGGTAGGTCAGGTAATGAAAGCTTACCTTATGCATCGCCCCCTGGTCCCTAGCAAACATCCCATGTTCAACACCTATGATTAAGGTTGTCGTATCCTTCCACCGTAGCGGATAACTTATGCAAAGTTGTTTGCGCAACCTAACGCTACCTTAGGTTACCCGGGTCTAGTAAATAATTGTTTGATGGTCGGTTTGCCGTTTCCAAACCACCTAATATGCATCTAAAGGGCCTGGGCCAAATTGGAGCAAACGTCTTCCATTATGGAGGGGCCAAAACTCTAGATTATTAAACGATTCAAAAAAGCCATACATGCTTGCGGAGCACTGGTAGAAAAATGTTCCTAATTTTTTTATATAATTTATTTATAGAAATTTACAACTGTATATACAATTGTATAACAGGGCGTCCAAAAAGAGTATTCGGGGATTGGAAGTTAAATAAAATCTCAAATATAGAATATCAAGTAGGATGTTTAGTTTTATTTAAACACAATGAACTGGAAATTTATTTAGAAAAAACAATATTGTCTAGGTGACCACCATAACGCTGCTAGCACTACTCAAATCTCAAACGCAGATTTTTAAAAACGCGTTGACACATTGTTCCTGAGATTGCCGTCATTTCTGTTCTGATATTTTGCTTCAATTGTGTTAGATTTGTCGGCTTCTTTTCGTATACCCTACTTTTCAGGTATCCCCACAGAAAGAAGTCAAGAGGACTGAGATCGGGACTCCTGGGAGGCCAGCTAATGGTGCCTCTACGAGAAATCACTTTGTTTTGGAATAATTCGTTTACCGAAGCAATTGATAAGACTAAAGTATGGCAAGTCTTGCTGAAACCATGTTCTAAAGGGTGATTCTCATTTAATTTGACCATTTTACTTTTTTGGAAATGGAATTTTGGGTTTAAAAAAATTCAACTTATGAATAAAATTTGATCTGAATATCACCAATAAGATGTTCAAGGAAACAAAAGTGAACAAAGTTTGTCAGTTCGTTCAGTATAAGTATTTTTTATTATTTTTTCAACTCGAAAATGAGTTTAGTAGGAGATTTTCTGCATTTTTATTTACATATTTTTTGTAATGTTTTTTTTTATTCTCGCTCACTCTCGTCACTCCATATCACGGCGTAAAAACTCATTTGTAAGGCATCGAATCTTGTTTTCCTTTTGTTACACAATAATTACTAGCCTGGCGTCTATTCCTACTCCTTTTCTTGCCAAGCTTAGTAGCCTATACTTTCTCGCTAGTTGACCTATGAATAAGTCGTTCTGTCAAGCCTTAGGTTTTTCGTAAAATATTTGCAGCTCATTGATCTTCTCGTTGTGAAATATATATGCTGCACAGTTTTTACTCAGTTCAGTGTCAACGATTCACCCATAATTAATTCGTTCACTGCTTTACATGTAGGCCAAATTCAAAGACTGAGAGGTATTTTCACAAGCTGAGTAGACTGAATATTTTTCAAGCTGCCGATTTGCTTATTTTCTTTCTCTTGGCTAACATCTCTTTTTTATTAAGAATATATTTTACATTATGTCCCAAGTCTATTTTTTCTTTTCTCTATTGCTCCTTTCTACAGCTTGTTAAAATAGCTATACAAAGAAATGAATCATGAAGACATTTAAACATAACAATAACAACACTTCCTCAGATTTTTTTTTCCGTCACGAGTGTTACGTAACACTCGTGACATTTTCACAAAAAATCTCTATCCTTAGCTAAACTAAGGGTCGGACATATATGGGAGGATGAACTCGAATAAATGTCCCTAACCAACATCTTTTGCCGGTATCATTCGGATTTTTCAATGAACGCTGATACATACAATTAACGTAACACTCGTGACAACTAATTTTTGTGATATACATTATTTTGCATTGAATATCAAATAACCGCCTATTAGATACTTTCTTCACGAAGTTTGCACGTCGACTGATAGCCGGTATCATCAACAAAGGTTATCATGGCCATTCCCAACATTTTCAAAGAACAGTGTTGCCCAGAACAGCCGACAAAACTCGCCTTGAATTTTTCTACAAATCTTGGGGACAGATGCATTTTCCTGATTTACATTCGAAGTATTACAGATAACTAAACATATCACTCACACCTTTAAACACCGCCGTATTACAATGAAATACCTCATTGTTCAAATTTAATCAATCATCAGGGGTTCATTTCTGGATGTGGTGAACTAAGCATAACCAGCTTGGGGACTGTAACAATCGTGACATTTTCAAACTTCACATTGAGATATTTTGTTTTTTAAGAGGCCTAGATTCATTTAAATGTTACCATCATATTGCTATAACAGCAAACTATAAAATAAATATCCAGCAATATTTTTTGGATATGAAAAAATATCTCAAAAACGAATGTTAAATTGACACTAAATGGTCAATTAATTTGAGAATCACCCATATTCTTTAAACTCTTGATGTTCTTGGGCCAAAAAACCTCTTATCATTTCACAGTAACGCTTACTATTTACTGCGTTTGAGATTCGAGGAGTGCCAGCAGCGTTATGGTGGACACCTAGACAATATTGATTTTTCTAAATAAATTTCCAGTTCATTGTGTTTAAATAAAACGTAAACATCCTACTTGATATTCTATATTTGAGATTTTATTCAACTTTCAAACCCCGAATACTCTTTTTGGACATCCTGTACCATTACAATAAGTAAATTTGATAAAGTACATCAATGACATGAAAAGGCGTGTGGGGAAACTACCCACTGATAGCACTCGAATATTGTTTTAGTTTAGAAGATCTCTAGGCCATCTTCTTTTCAGAAGTCTCGGTGGATTATCTGGGATAGAAGACGAAGCAAGGTTGGAGACAAGAGGGTTAGGATAAGAAGGGTGTTTACTGTGAAAGGTCTGGAATCTGGATCCGGCCAAATTGGTGAAATAAGGAACATTAAGATCTTAATGGATAATTTTATTTGGGACGAAATAAGGAGCACTCATGATTTTACGAAGGATTTTGGACTTCAAGGGTTGGATACGAGAGGAATTAGAAGGTTTGGTGGTGCTCCAAAGCTCGACTCCATAGTCCAGATCGATATTATTATTGTCATATGTCATATACAAGATTAATCTTTTGTAGTGAATTGGAAGTTTGGAGCGTTTTTCTAGTAAATTTACTAAATTTTCTAATCATCTTCTTCAGGTTCGGTTATATTTTTTGTTATAGTAATATTTGGTTAAATTTTATCTGATGATAGTAATAAAAGGGCATTTTTTCAATCCTGAAGTCATTCTCAAGCCTACAAACATTTTTATCTAAGCCTAGAAGCATTCATTTGTAATTAGGGAACTGAGTTTACATATTTTTTCTAAGGTTAGAATTTTCATTCTTAGAAAATTCAATTTAATCGTTTTATGGCATTTCGAATCGTTTAAAGTCATTATTATTTTACAAATGTTTACATATTTCTAGTTAAATACAAATGTTTACACATTCCCTATATTTTTCTTTTATTATTATTTCACATCTCATTATTTTTAGATTAAAAAAAAAAAGAATACACAAATACCTGCAGTATTCGTGGTATAGTAAACCTAAAAAAAAATTGAGCTACGTGTTTTGAAAAAGATACTATTTAGCCATTAAAAGAATTAGACTTACAATTTTAACTTGAGATGTGTTGAGTCTTTGAAACTGGGAACATTGAGTTTCCGGAAAAGAGTTATAAAAAACAGTAGCGTATATTCCAAGCATTAACAACAGATTTTCGTTCCGGTTTTAAAGGAAGTAACAAGACTTATTTTAATACAAGCGTCAATTAGAGCATTTATTAATAAAATTAACTTTCTAGATTTTAAAATTTCTTTGAAGGATATATTAATAAGGGAGTTCTCGACGAAAACTATTTTAAAGATATTTACACAGAAGCTACTGGATAAAATAGATATTTTATTAAATCCGCCACTGCCCAAAGAGCAGATTATCTTTCAAATTTGTCCTTTTAAATCTCATGATGTGGAGAAGACTTTCAGCCGATACAAAGTTATATATTTTAATTTTTTTTTTTTTTTGTAATTTTTATGTATATACATATATGTGTATAAATACTAAAAAAAAAATATATATATAGATAATACTTGTGTAGGTAATAAATATGTTGTTCTTGCACATTTTTATTTTATGTTATCTCTCTATATATAAGAGGGTTTGTCCTGACTCACAGAATCAACACAGAGCAAAAACTACTAATGATAGAAACTGGAAGTTCGGAATTTAGATTTTAAACTAAGAAAGGAATTTCAAAAATGTACCCCTAAGGGGTTTAAATAGCGAAATTGTCGATTAACTCTAACGGACACCTATTTTTGAGATTTTACACCATATGTTTTTTATTTGGATATCGATTTAACGTTACAATATTATTAAAATAGACATTCACATAAAATATGGCTACTGGTTATTTAAATATTTGTGGTAGTCAAATTATGCACACTGTGATTCCCATGATTGGGGATGGTGCGTGTTTATTTCGATCTCTTCTCCATATATATAAGAGGCTTTGACCTGACTGATAGAATCAATGCAGAGCAAAAACTACTAATGATAGAAACTTGAAGTTCGGAATTTAAATTTTAGGTAACCGCTAAGAATGGAATTTCAAAAATGTAACCCATAAGGGGTTTAAATGGCGAAATTGTCGTTTAACTCTAACGGAAACCTATTTTTGCACTTCGAGAAAAAATATCTAATTTGGACTCATTTTAAAGATTTTGATACGACTAGTTTAACTCGGACGCTCCTATGGGGCGTGAAAAACCATGTTTTAAAGCCGAAAAATGAAGCGTTCATGACGAGTAAGCAATTTTTGGTTTCGGCGGTTTTAGTGAACTCTCACCATTGCGTGTCTCCCTCTCTTCTACCGAGCCAGCAGCTTCCCCCTCTAACATTCCACCTACCGGAAGCTCCGATCCCTCTCCCCCTTTGCTCACTTCGTTTTTTTATATTGATTTTGTTAACATACTATATTAAATCAATACCAAGATAATTGATCACAGATTGATTTTAAAGGCTCGCGGGCAAAGCCGCGACGGGGAATGCTAATATTTCTTATAATATAAATAAATATATTTGTACATATCTGGCTTTTTATTTTCATTTAATTTTTTAGATAATCCGTTCCCTATTTACAGGGAACTCTCTTTATGCTACTAAGGCTAATCGGACGATGTTACATCGAGAGTTTAAAATTTGCTTATCCAGGAATAATTTGAATAGGGATCTTTAACGAGTGACTGACATACATAGGCTCGGGACCTCCATATTACTTCTCTTCCGAAGTATGGGAAAGCCATGGATATTTTACTCCCTTCGAACAATCATAGGTAGTATTATAGGTTGCTATGCTAACCACAACACCACCGGTGACCCCCATTCAATAAAGTTATAGTAGATATAACTCAGAATCAATTCTTCTGTTGAGAAATTTGAGGTTCGTTTCAGTTCAAAACAATTTTATTCGCTTGTGATAAAAAAATTTAGATACCGTAATTTAAATAACTTAAATTTAAGTTTCTGGGTCATTATCTGAAGATGCGTAGATTTCACTTGCTACAATTTCATTATTGCAATGTCATAATTTCGGGTCGAAAAAATTCATACATACTCAGTGGTATATTACCTTCACTTTTTAAATAGTATCCAGACAGGAGAACCTTTAATTGTCTTTTTCTCTTCTTTTCTCTTTCTTTTCCTTTAATTGTTCTTTTTGCGAATTCAAATAATGGAATTATACGCTCCTTCATTTAAGAAATTTTTGGAAAAAGTGAGGGAGTGAAATTTTCGTAGTCTTTATTATTTTTTAAACACTGTAAGTAGGTTAAAGTTGAAAAAGACTGCAGAATCGAAAACTATGACCATTTTCCATTGAAAAACAATAGTTGAGATAGCTTGGAAACTCACCAGTTTTTTTGAAGTGAGGGAATGAAGTAGCTATTGACCGCAGCGTAGGTTTCCCATAACAACCTAAATCTGACAGCGGAGGCAAGCGATCGCAGCCCCTGATCGGCAGTCAAAACGATCCTAGGGTCTTCCCTGAACCGATTCTTTCCACCCCGGCCTTAAGCCATGTTCCCCTCAACGCTCAGACCATCCAACACTTGATGTGAGGGAATGAAGGAAAAACTCTGGACATACCTTTTTTATTTTATTTATTGTTATTGCTAACAATAAATGACACCGCTTATTTTTTCATGGAATCTTAAAGTAATAACTGACTTAACCGATTAATCAATTTAATCAAACACTCAATTGTTGAAAGAATATGAACTTTTAAAGTAGTTTGCCTGGGAGTCGGACAAGGTGAGGGAGTGAAAAAACAATTACTTTTAATTTTTTTCAACCAATTAAAAATTTAGTTTGGAGCTAAAACATAGCCTCCATAAAACAACAAAAGGAGTGATAGCTCCTATTTTTGTCTAGTAACTACCAGGTGTGTAAATATGAAACCGGAATTCGCCAATGATAGGAGTTAGCAGTCAATATAATCTTCTAACTAATCCGTCAGTGGTGTTATCTGCTTTTGCTTACATGTAATAAAGAGATCCAATTGATACTAACATCAGTTTCATTCTATAACCGTGTTTTTAGTGGCGTTGAACATGTCGACTTTTGTGCCAACAAATCAAGATTTGCGGACAGCATTTATTTTTCGTTTCCTTCTGAAAAAAATTGGAGCATTATCGCATAGGATGCTTGTTGAAGCTTACGGGGAGCATGTCCTAGGCAAATCTCAATGTTTCGATTGGTTCAAAAAATATAAAGATGGATTTCGATAAAAGAAACAAAGACCGTGGAAAACCACAAAAAAAAAACCTTGAAAACGCTGATTCGGGAGCGTTTGTTGGACAATTATTACATGTGACACCGTCTCCATTTGTTTGAAAGGCTTGGAAAAGATCCAGAAGGTCGGAAAATGGGTACCTCACCAACTGAATGACAGGCAGCAGTAAGCTCGAAAAACCTCATGGCAAATGTTGCTCGCCAGGTACAGAAAAAAGTCATTTCTTCATCAAATTGTGACTGGTGATGAAAAGTGAATTTACTTCGAGAATCCTAAGCGTAAAAAATCCTGGGTAACTCCTGGTGAACCATCGGCATCGCTTGGGGAGGAAGAAAATGCTCTGTGTCTGGTGTGATCAGATGGGTGTTACCTACTATGAGCTGCTGAAACCTGGGGAAACTGTTAATACGGAACGCTACCTACAACAGATGATAAATTTGAATAAACATTTGCGCCAAAAAGTCCCAAATATCAAGAAAGGACACACAAAGTGATCTTGCTCCATGACAATGCCCCATCACATTCGGCTAAACGGACCAAGGAAACGATCCAAGTGTTTGGTTGGTAAATTCTTCCGTATGCGGCTTATTCACCAGATTTGGCCCCATCCGATTACCACCTATTTGCATCGATGGGACACGCACTAGCTGAGCAGCGCTTCACTTCTTATGAAAATGTACGAAATTGGTTAAATTATTGGTTTGACTCAGAAGAGGAAGCATTATTTTGGCGGGGAATCCACAAATTGCCTGAATGATGGTAAAAATGCATAGATAGCGAAGAACAGTACTTCGAATAAAAAAGGATGTATCATTTTTACACAATCAACTCTCATTTGCTATTTGAAAAATTCCGGTTTCATATTTACACACCTGGTAGCTCTCATTTTAATGGTCTCGTTTCATCGATGTTGTTTTTTACACCCTTTAATATTTAAGTTTATCTTCGTGTTAAAACGTATTTCTCTTCTACATTAATATCAGTAATCTCGTCACCACTTCTACGGCTAACCATATACTCGTACATAACTATCGTACATAACTACCATATACTCGTACATAACTACATATACATACATCTAACTGAGTATACATAAGATATATGTACAGCATTTTCATTGAGTTCATTTTTTAAATTAAGAAATATTAGAATATTTGTAGTTTCTTCTCTTTTATCATCGATTAGTTCAATAAATCGGAACAGTGTTACCATCCCAAGATAAATAACTGAATATATTGGAGGAACTGCTTCATACGACGCCTATGCCTGGTGAATCAGTAAGTGGTAGCTTATCAAGTTGGAGGAGAATAATATAGACTGGAAGTGGAAAAGCGGAAGGGAAAAAGATATATATGAGCCGATAATAAAAAGCCAAGCGGCGGAAGGACATTATCAGTAGTACATGGCGCTACAAAATGGCCCCTTCCCCGAGACGGTCACCTTCCGTACTAAAGGGAAGATGATATTCCGGAAGCCGGAAGGGGGAGATTGTACGATAAACGCCTCCAAAGTGGTGGGGGTAAAAAGTTTCATTTTCCGGTCGGTCGGGCAGGAGGGGAGGGGGTAATGGCTCGGTCAGGAAACCTTGAAATTGAATCGCGCCGCTTTAAACGGCCCGATCGCTTTGCCCGGTTCTTTTCTCTCCCCGCTTTGCTAACTAGCTGTCTGCCCTCTCTTGCACTCAATAAACTTATTCTCAAAGAGCTTTATAGGTGTCTTTGATCGATTTAAAATTTAATAATTATATCTATCAATAAATATTTTAATATTTCTTTTAATATTATTCGAAATCCATGAATTCAGGAAAACTGTTGTACTTCCCCTTAGTAGGTGTAGTGACTTACAGACTGAAAAATGTGTTTATTTATATACATAAAAATCTGGTGCGTGCTCGCAACACACAACTTTCACCTACAGTAAACCCTCGATATAGCGAACTGGTAGGGGGTTTGAAATTCAAAGCTCGCTATAACGAGATTCGTTATAACCGAGGATTCTTTTTTTTAAATATTTTTTTAAGCCAATGGTCGCACTAATTTGATCATATTTAGAAGGAAATTCATTCATTAAAACTAGTTAAATTTAAACGCATGTATGTAATTTATTTTCAGTTAAACTACATATGAATTAAACAATGAGATTTATTAATTTACCTGCCAAGTTCACTTGAGAGTTCTTTAGCCTTAGCTTTAATAAGAGGGTCTGAGATTGATATTTGAGATCTCATTTATTTAAAGAAATTTATCAATTTTTTTTCCAAATATTAATGAGCCGCAGAGCGCAGTCGTTTATTTGATGCGGAATTTAATCCTTGGGCTGCGGTTTAATCTAATTTATCTTTGTTTTTTATAATAGTTGACAATGTTGATTTTGGATTCCATATTTTTCTGCGATGGTTTTCTTACTAAGAATTCCAGATTCGATATAACCTGGAGAATTTTCAATTTTTCCTCGATTGATAAGGATTTACGTTTGTGACACACGTTAACTAACGAACTCATTGTGTATTAAAAAAACAGTATAAACGATTACAGAATACTGATCCGAATAATGCAGAGGTCGAAACAGAACTGAGCTAGTTTTGAGAAAAAAGTCAATGGAATCAGAGAGAGAGCAAAAGGAAATCGGATTAGTTAAGAGTTAAAAACACCTCAATTCTAGAAACTGGAGCTACTTCGTCTTCCCGCGCTTATTCTACGTAATACAGTAAAAAAAATATATATATTAAAAATTCTTGCAGTTCGTTATAACAGAATATAATAATTCTCAGGCATCAAATTTAGTTCGTAGTTCGCACTAACCGAGGGATTTCGCTATAACGAGGGGTTCAGCAGAAATATAATGGTAATTTTGGGGGGATAGTATTTTGGTTCGCTATATCGAGGTGTTCGTTATATTCGAGTTCGTAATAATGAGGGTTTACTGTACTAACTTACTTAGATTATAAATTAATGCGTTTTGTTAATTGCCACTTCTCAAATGAACAGAAGGGCTTTAATTGTGAACAATGGTACTCCGCATGCGTGGGCTCAACGAGTTTTATGAGTTGACTGAATATTTTTCTTTTTGTCTCCTCTTTATGTTTTCGTTATTTTTATCATATCTCATATTTAGCCATTACTTATTTTTAGGCGTAACGAGCGACAGTTAATTTCTCCATATAAACAAAAAACAAAGGTACTTTATAGGAAACAAAAAAAAAAAAAAAAAAAGTTCCCTACCAAAGCACCCTCAGAACATTTTAATAATGATAAAGCTTACCTGATATTAAATAACACATAATTTTCTTTAAACATGACGATTTTGATGAAAATCGTTAAAGCCGTTTTTTAGATGATCGAAAAAAGGTAAAAATTGGAAACAATTTTTGAAATATAGTGCCCCCTCCGTTTGACCAATTTTGATGAAATACTAGCTATCACATCTTTGGCATATCCATACATCAAATACCCAGTTTGACCAAAATCGTGAAAGCCGTTTTTGAGTAAAAAAAAAAAACACGTTAAAATGATACAAAATTTATTAAGTAAAGTCCCCACTCCGATAGATCAATTTTGATGAAATTTTTACGGTCATATCTCGGGATTATTAATACATCAAATACTCAGTTTAATCAAAATCGTCAGAGCCGTTTTTGAGAAAATCGAAAAAAAAATTAAAAAGTTATTAAATAAAGTGCCCCTCTGTTTGACCAATTTTGATGAAATTTTTGCTGTCACATCGCGGGCATATACGTACACTAAATACCCAATTTCAAGTTTGCACGGTTTATAGTTTTTGAGATAGTCTGTTCACAAACACACACACAGATCAATTCGCGGGACTTGGTTATTTGGAGTCAGGGGACCCCAAAACATGTATTTCCGTTTAAAACCAGAAGTCGAAATTTTTCACGATCGCAATAATTCCCCTTACTATATATTTCATATATAGGTAAGTGAAAGTAAAAATAGTACCATGATAATCTAGCCAAACATTACAGTGATGTGGGTAACATTAGCAGGAGTTCCCATAACAAATTGCAGTATATGATAAAATAAAATCCACTGTTATAAACCATAATCCACACTATAGTGTAAACCGTACAGTTATTGTCACCCTTAAGACTACATTTCTGTGGATAAATTAAATAAAATACTTTTTATAAAGGGATTAAATAGAAACTTCCTATAACTCCTAATAAAGACTCAAGAGGTTTTTTTGGGTCGAAAGTTCAATAGTTTTACAATATGGCAATATTTATTGTTAAAAGTGCCAAATCTAGTTAATGGAACCCTGTGGATTTAATTGTGAAATCTTCCCTATGGTTAGTTTGTTAAAGTCTTACTTCATAGATGACTTCGAGGACCCTTCAAACATTAGACTCATGTATATCTTGTAATAAAATTAGGACTTGTTTACCTATTTATTTATGTTAATAAAGTTGGGGCGGCAATAACTGTATTGAGTGCCAATAACTGTGTTGTTTATCCTACCAGTAGATTTTTAATCGATTCCCAAGCATTCTCATTAAATAAAATAATGGCCACCGACCGCCATAAATGACGAAAAGGCTCGCAAAAACCAAGTAACAAACTCATTATGTAGAAATATCAATAAGAGATAAACAATAAGCTATTCATATCATCATGTGCGTCCGCAGGAATATATGAGAAACGAAAACTAAAAATTAAATCAATTACCTTGTATTCATTTACTACATATATTTATTGAGTATCATATAAATGGGCCGGGATAGACGAGCGTGTTGGAACGCTACACGCTTTAGCAAGCTCGAGCAGAACAGTGGCGCACAGTGGGACGAGTCCACACTCCCTTCGGACATCGGCTATAACTCTCAAAGAAATTTCGCAGGACTTCTCAAATTTTGTCAGTTTATGTTTTTGAGAATGCAGAATCTTCATTATTGTCATTTCATTTATAATCAGTACATATATATATCGTACGTACATTATAATTATAAAATATATTGGTATAAATTCAAAATGCATTAACAATTTTATATAATTGATTTTAATTTAATTAATTTTATATAATTTATTTTAATTTAATTAAATTTTTATAATTGATTTTAATTTAATTATTTATTAATTGATTTTAATAAATTATATTATATATTTATATAAATTAATATTATATAATTTATTTTAATTTTATATAATTAAAATTTATAGCAATTAAGTTTACAGTAGTATGTTGTAACAATAATAAATAGATAACTACCATGATTTAAAATGTAATTAAATAATAACAAATTTAATGTAATATACCTTTTTTAAAATTATGAAATTATTCATTAGCTTCACATTCTACCTTATGAGCAAGTTTCTTGCTTCCTGGGACATTTTACTTTTCACAACACTATTACATTGAGATTGAAATTGGGATCGGAGTTAATAGCTAACTATCGATTATTGACGTTTTTCTGGAATGCTGCTCTCTATAATCCCAAAAATTTTTCTTATTTGTTTCTTGATCCTTATTCCGAAGCCATGTCGTATCAGTCAAATCTATCTTATTCTTTTGAAGAAAAGAAAAAGGTCATTGTTTCTCTTTTTATTTATGATGTTAGCAGCACAAAAGTCGTATAATAACAACGTTTGATTTTGTTTGACAGGACTTAAGAAAAAGGCTAACAAAACTATAATTTTAGTCAATTCCAAACTACCTACTTTAACCAAGCAACTACTGTCTATTTATAATTTTATGTAAATTAAAGACAGTGAAATATTTTTCTTAACAATATTTCGTGTACAGTGTACTCTTTTAACTTACTAATTATTATAGTGCACTGCAAATACAAAATATTAAAAAAAATAACAATTTTATTAAATTTCAAAGCTATTCTATTGAAAATCGTAATTTGGTGAATAAATTGTTGCAGTTGATTAGGAATATATTAATTTAAGGATTATGAGTTGATGAAAACCCAAATATGCTAAGAAGATGTTCTAAATAACCAAATTCACTCTTGAGTTCAGTGCAGAGTTGGGCAAATTTTAATCTGAATAATGATTAATGAATATGAATAATTGTAATCATAAAACAAATGAATAATGAATAACCATTATTCATAATCAGTGCGGAGTATTTTTAATGATTATTGAGTGTTTATGGTATTCATTTGAAATGAATAATGAATAACTGGTATTCAGTTATTCATGATTAACGAATGCTGATAAATTCAGTTAGTCATTATTCATGAATAAAAAATATTCATGAGCTAGGATTAATATAGTATTCATCAATCATGAATACCTAATATTCATCAATCATGAATAACAAAAATTCACCAATCATCAATCATGAATATGATATATTCATAATCATTATTCATTTAAATTTAAAAGACGAGGATGAATTTCTGAATTAAAAGTTGCCCTAATGAGCAAGGACAAGTCCTAAGAGTGAGTGTAGTCAACTGAACAGCATTTGAAGCCACAAGTAAAGAATTAGACCCTAATTCCAATGGGTATTAGTAAAGGTCTATTGACAAGAATGGAAAGCGCAAACAAATTTCCAATCATCATTCCTGGTTAGTAGGACTAAGAATTGTGATTTTTTTTGTAATCATGATTAATGAATTTATATTATTCATGATTAATGAATGATCTGTAATCATGAGTAGTGAATTCCCATTAGTCATGATTAACTAGTAATGAGTAATCATGAATAATGAATTCTTCTTAATCATGATTACTGACTAATATTTAATAATGAATAATGGTCATTCATGATTGTTGAATACATTATATTCATGAATACTCCACGACTAGAGATTAATACAATTCATGATTAATGATTCCGCGCTAAAGAATGATTTGTGAATGATGATTACAATCATTATTCACATTTTTGATTATTAGTCATAATCATGATTACATTTTTATTTAAATATGCCCAACTCTGGTTCAGTGTTCACGCGTGGTAAAATCTCATTTAAATGAGTATAGGCAGATTGTGGCAAGATCAGAAAACTGTTTATAAAAGTTCAAACCTTTGCTAACAGGAGGGTATATGTAATTTTCCGGGCAATTTCCGGCGTTTTACTATATTATACCAAATAGTTTACATTTGTTTGAACTGTCGTAACTGTTGCATATGTTTTTCCAAAACTATATTTCTGGTGTATTACAATTTATTAGTAATGCTTGATCATACTGTAAGCATTATATTAGGTTTAGCTAAAAAATATAGGCACACTAACTTTAAATATAAAAAAGATCAATGTCTTACTGCCATGTTTCAACTCACATTGTATCATTATTAACGCAAAGATTGAGTTAAAAATTAGTGCACATGACGGGGAAAGGATTCTAGTTTATTAATATTAAAATAAAATCTCTAAATTTTAACTTATATGTTTTGGCCCAATGTCCGGCCGGACAGTGTACTCGCCCCACTGTGTGGCGGTTCGAATCCTCCCTGGGACGGTTAAACTTTTATTTCACGGAGATCCCAGGGAATAAATATCAACCTACCCATCATGGTTAGAATAGGTTGGTTAGTTACACCTGTGGAGCAAACCCCCATTTCTCATACATGGCCAGGTAACGGTACCAAAAAAAAACCTAAAAAAAAAACAGTATCATATAAATAGATATTTTAATTTTTAAGAATAAATTAGCTATTTTAAATCGGGGTCACCTATGGTGTAGTGGTTAGCTTAGCCAACTATAAAACACAAGGTCACGGGTTTGTTGGTAGTGGTGGCCCTAGGATTTTTTAATGAAGGTAAAAATATATTTGGATATGCCTTCCCTTGGACAGTACGTAAAACGGAATTATCGAACCTATGCGATGCCAGGTACTCGTTAAAGAACACTATGATAATTATACCTGTATAGACCTCAGTGGCATAAATTTACGTTAAATAAACAAAAAACTAAGACTAATCGAACGATGCCACAGTGGGAGTCCTGAAATCTGCCTAGCCAGGTTTAATTAGGATAGGTATCTTAACGAGTATCTGACATCGCACAGGCTCGGTCCTCGATTTCAATCGATTGATACAAAATTTATTAAGTAAAGTGCCCCCTGCGGTTGATCAATTTTGATGAAATTTTTACAGACATATCTCGGGCATATAAATACATCAAATACCCAGTTTGATCAAAATCGTTAAAGCCGATTTAGAGTAAATAAAAAAAACACGTGAAAATGTTACAAAATTTGTTAAGTAAAGTCTCCCCTCCGGTTGATCAATTTTGATGAAATTTTTACAGTCATATCTCGGGTATATAGATAGATGAAATACTCAGTTTAATCAAATTCGTTAGAGCCGTTTTTGAGAAAATCGAAAAAAACTAAAAAGTTATTAAGTAAAGTACCCCTTCCCTTTAAGTAATTTTGATGAAATTTATGCTGTGACATCGCGGGCATATACCTACACTAAATACCCAATTTACAGTTTTTGAGCTAGTCTGTTAAAACACACACACACACACACAGACCATTTCGCGGGACTTGGTCATTTCGACTCAGGGGACCCCAAAACGTGTATTTCCGTTGAAAATCGGAAGTCGAAATTTTTCACGATCGCAATAATTCCACTTACTATATATTTCATATATAGGTAAGTGAAAGTAAAAATCCTATGGCCACCAAGGATGCGAACCCGCGAACATTTGTATTGTAAGCTATTAGGCTAGCCACTACACCACATCTTATTTTCTTAATTGACAAATGAAGACTTAAAATTGGAATTTGAATTGGAATGAATTATAAAAAATAAACACAATAAAACTAAAGATAAGAATCTGTTTGTGTTATATTTTTGAGCCTGAAACATCACGCGACCATAAAACGACCTTAGCAGAGAAGCGTTAGAGAAAGTATTTATTTGAACAGAAATAAAAGATAATTTAAGATATTGGAAGTTAATCCTTGTTGACTGTAATTGAGATGAAGTTATGAAAAGCTGCTTCTTGTTACGTATTTTTCGGGTTTTGTATCAACAAGTTACATGAATGACTAACACGTTACATAAAAAAAATTCAACCGGTTACGGTTTGAGTAAATAATGGTTACGAAAAGTGTCGATTACGTACTCAATTGCTTCTTCTCGTTGTAATAAGATCCGATCCCTAGCTTATCCATTATTGTGGTTATGGATTCAGCTAACTTATATAATTTTATTTATAATTCTATAAATGTTTTTATGTGGAATGCAAAATTTTAACTCATCATTTTGCGAACTAACATAGCCATTGGTAATGAAAATTTAATGCTTCTTTTTAATGACAAAACATCAAATTTACGTATTACTTTTTATATAAAATCTAAAAGAGATTAATTAAAACTCATAAAATGAATGGCTATTAAAAAAAAAAAAAAAGCGCGACCAATCGATATAATTGGAAAATAGACCATGCCATCATAGAAACTTTTTGATGAGATATTTTATGCATATTTGCTGAAATTTATTTTGCATATACTCTGTACCGGGATGAAGTCTGTTAAAAACTACACATTGGAACCAAAGTAACAACTTGCCAAATAATTGAAGTAACGGAGGATAATTAAAGACAAGCTTCAAATGAAAAGCTTTTACTATCTCCAGATCTTTCTATGATCTCTGTGCGATGTAATATCAAAGTATTTCTGTCTGTTAAGAAATTTCTATTTTCTTATCCCAACACCAAGTAAGGTCCCTAACAGCAGAACGATCCAAACACGTGATCACGTACTGACTGATTCTGTAACCGTACAGACTATCACTTCGGGGTCTTTTTCACATTGAGGCTGACAGTTACAGTTTATCACCAAATGATTACTTTAAATAGTTACTTTTTATCACCAAATGATTACTTTAAAGAGTTTATCATTCTTTTTTTTTTTTTTTTTAATAAATTTAACTATATCTCACCTGCAAACTCTATTTAGAAGGTTTATTCCCTGGGTGTGTATAATGATTACAGAGATGAATTTTATTGATTTAATTTTCTTTAGTAATAAAGAAGAAAATGTCCAATATTTTTTTCAAGAATAAGGTGTCTTATCTAAATTTAAAAAGTGTGATAATGGACAAAATATGAAATTGAATTATAAACAAAAACAGTGGGTTTGATATGTGAGATATTGCGAGGGCAATGAAAAAGTTCCTGGCCTGACAATGAAGGAGGGAATTAATATAGAGGACTAATCCCTTATCATATTCACCCATTCAATAGTTATACGTACACAAACTTTTATAATCCTACTGTCTCTTGTCTATTATTTATAATACTTTCAGTTTTACGAGTTCGCTCTTGCTATAAAAATGAGTAACATTGAGTACAGAGCTATGATGAAATTTTTAGATTATAGACATTTTTAAACATCTAAGAAATGTGTATGGGGACTCGTCCCCTTACTATAGCACTGTGAAAAGCCACCTGTCAAGTTTAAAGTCACACCCTCGGCCGGAAAAATCATGGCCACAATTTTTTGGGATTCAGAAGGAATCCTGATGATATATTACTAAGACAAAGGCGTAACAATCACAGGAGAATACTGTTGTAATTTTTTGACCGTTTAAGAGAATCAATCAAGAAAGCTGAGCCGAAGAGTAATGCTGCTTCATGACAATGCCCTTATGCATCAAGTGGTTGCCACGATTGATACCTTGGGCTTCGATGTGATCAACTATCCACCCTACAGCCCATATCTAGTGCCTAGTGACTGCTTTTTATTCCCAAACCTCAAAAAGGAGCTCCGGGGGTGGCGGTTTGAAGTTAAAGAATAAAGTTATTGTTTGGTGGGTTCAGAAAAATTAATAAAGAGAGTATAAGTATCGAGGGACATAACATTGATAAGTAATATATGATTTGTGTTTTTATTTGATTCCTTACTATGTCAGGCCGAGAACTTTTTGACTTCCTCATGTAAATAAAGCGATTGCTTTTAAAGAAATCATTTGGTGATAAAAAATAACTGTTTAAAGTGTTTGTGAATACTGCATAATGCCTCGAATAACTCCCGTCCGATAGAGCTGAAATTATCAATCTCGGCCGACAATAAGCGAGAAGTATGACTTACAGTCCCGGTGTTAGCGTGTTAAAAAAAAATTTATTTATATATATATATATATATATATATATATATATATATATATATATATATATAAAACTACCTGTAGTTTTCGTGGTACAGTAAATATAAAAAAGTATTGAGCCACGTGTTTTGAGGAAGAAATTGTTTAGCCACTAAAAGTATAAGACTTCCAACATTAACTTGAGATGTGTTGATGCTTTTAAAATTGAGTTTCCGGAAAAGAGTCATATTAAAACTGTACTGTCTATTCCAAGCATAAATAACAACTTCTTGTTCCGGTTTTAAAGGAAGCAACAAGACTTATTTTAATACAAGCATTAATTAGAGCATTTATTTACAAAACAAATATAACATATAACACAAATGTAACATTCTAGATTTTAAAATTTCCTTGTAAGATATGTTAATATTTAAGTTAGTTAAGGAATTCCCCGACGAAAGCACTTTGAAGAAAACTATTTTAAATATATTTACAAAAAAACTATTTGATGGAAGTAGATATTTCATTATAAACCGGGGCTGGGTTTCAATTGAAGGAACAACTGATATTGATGTATATACTTGTTGAATATACTTTGCTGTCATGGTTGTTTAAAACCAGTTATCTGTTTGTATATTGCATTATGTATTACATTGTACATATATTACACTGAAAAGTAATTTATGATTTGTGTTTTTATTTCATTCCATACTATGTCAGGCCGAGAACTTTTTGACTTCCTCATGTAAACAAAGCGATTACTTTTAAAGTAGTCATTTAGTGGTAAAAAAATAACTGTTTCAAGTAATCATTATATGATAAAAAGTAACTGGGAGCCTTAATGTAAAAAAGGCACGAACTTCGTACACCGTAACAGAAATAAACATCTTTTTACTTTCACTTACTTATATATGAAATATATAGTAAGTGGAAGTATTGCGATCGTGAAAAATTTCGACTTCCGGTTTTCAACGGAAATACACGTTTTTGTGGTCTCCTGAATCCAAATAACCAATCCCGCGAAATGGTCTGTGTGTGTGTCTGTGTGTGTGTGTGAACAGACTAGCTCAAAAACTATAAACCGAGGGAACCTGAAATTGGGTATTTAGTTTAGGTATATGCCCGCGATGTGACAGCAAAAATTTCATCAAAATTTCCCAAAGGGAGGGGGTACTTTATTTAATAACTTTTTAAGTTTTTTTCGATTTTCTCAAAAACGGCTCTAACGATTTTGATTAAACTGAGTATTTGATCTATTTATATGCCTGAAATATGACTGTAAAAATTTCATCAAAATTGATCAACCGGAGGGGGGACTTTACTTAATAAATTTTGTATCATTTTCACATGTTTTTTTTATTTACTCAAAAACGGTTTTAACGATTTTTATCAAACTTGGTATTTGATGTATTTATATGCCAATGATGTGATAACCAACATTTCATCACAATTGATCAACCGGAGGTGGGACTTTACTTAATAAATTTTGTATCATTTTCACGTGTTTTTTTTTTATTTGCTCAAAAACGGTTTTAATGATTTTGATCAAACTTGGTATTTGATGTATTTATATGCCCGAGATATGACTGTAAAAATTTCATCAAAATTGATCTACGGGAGGGGGGACTTTACTTAATAAATTTTGTATCATTTTCACCTTTTTTTTTTTATTTACTCAAAAACGGCTTTAACGATTAACAAAAATAAGATATGAATGTAGAAAAATGTGTGACTTTGGGAAATGATATTTAGCAAAACACGTCAATTACTAATCTAAGTAAGTTGGTAAGTGAAAGTTGTGTGTTGCGCGCACGCACCAGATTTTTTTAACAGAAAACGGGATCTCCACACTGCCATGGCCAGGCAATAGCATGTTTCTCGACTTACTTCTGCTACATTGCTATCTGCTAGATCTCTAGATATTTCCTTTGCAGTTTTGAAGCGATTTTCTAATGCCAATCTCATCATCATGCGATCTAAACGCTCACCTGTCTTCCTTTTCCTTCCAGTCCATTTCTTTCGCTCGGTAGATCCCTGAGAAGGATTCTTTTTATTATTCTCACCACAGTGGACCGGTTGCACCTCACTCTCTTTGTTATCTCCCGCGATGAATGTCCAGCTTCAGAAAATGCCATTATTTTAACTTTTTCCTCCTTGGACATTTGTTTGAAACTCCTTCTATCGGACATAAAATAGGAAATAACGTGTTTACTATTAGCCACTCTGGAAGCAACTACACTATAAGTCACTGATTACATCTATCTTTAATGCTAGAATGTAAACAAATGAAATCCCTTACTTGTATACTCATTTAGGATTCAAAAAAGAGAACCATCATAGGTGATAAAATTTCTATGACCACATCTGTATTTGATTGTTTACTAAAATCTTTTTTTTTGTTTCTTACGGCACGATACCATGAATATATATAAGACAATTAAATAAGGTGTGTCCCTCTTGAGATTTTATTAGATCACTTGCCTGCAATCGAGAAGGGACAGCCAGGAGGGGAAGTCCCGTCCTAACGATTGCTGATGCTATCTCCGGCAGGACCCCCCCAGACAGTTATTCAATCGCTAGCGTATAACCTCCGAAGAGATACGGTATCATCCTCGGCTGTAGGCTTAGCCAATCAAGGCCCCCGACACCGCAGCCCGTGAAAGGCAAACTGATCCAATGATCTGGCTATCTGATCCCTCCCTAATCTCCTCTCACAGCCGCCCTCTATTTATTTCAAATTAAAACCCTCTATCGGCCGCCCGAGGGTTATTGTCATACCCTCGCTTTGTCTTTCCCTCCGCCACCGATAGGGGCTGCTCGGGGTCCTCCAGTCGCATCGATGACGGTGGATATAAATGGAAAATTTTTTATTTATATAAAAATCTCGTGTTGTGTGTAGTTTTGTCCAACTTAAAAGATAGGACGGTTTTAATCTCGATTATTGGCCTCAATATTTCTTTTGTTGCAAATTAAATCTCTCTATTAGTGTCCGACCGAAACCAAAATTTTTGCCGAAACCGAAACCGAAACCGAATTTCGGCCATAGACCTAGTTTCGGGCCGAAACCGAAACCGAAACCGAAACTTATTTACGTGTCTATATATGATTCATATAAGTGTGTAATATGTCTAGCTTAGCAATAATATCAATGAAAGCTTATAAAATAACACTAATTTAACTCAATCATTCATTTAATAAGTGAGCTGGTATACAAGAGTGGTAAAACAGGTGTATTAGTTAAGTTATAGGATCGAATCCCGGCCCCCTCCTTTCTAGTAAGGCTGGTCCCCGTGGAATGTTAGACCATACCCCTTAACTAGTACAGCCCTAAAAGTTGAAATAATCGTGAAATAACAGGCTGATATTAATAAAAATTCATATTATTAATATATATATATAAATAGTAAATAATATAGTAAATCTTTCTATAATAAAGCCGATAGAATACAAAATGACGGCCTATTGAATAAGTAAAGCTGTATGTCAGAAGCTATTTAATCTACTAAGTCAGTTTTGGTCTCAAATGTTAGTGTATTTAATCTAGTTTGAAAATTTATAGAATAGTTTTTGGTCGAAAACGTGCGTCTTCATGGTAAAAATTGAGACAATTTTTTGGGATGTTATTTGTGAACCGCTGGGGAAAGGGGACTGCCAAGGTTGAAAAATTGGTTTTGCATCTGATTCCCATTCCATACAAGAACAAAGACCTACTACCACCATTTGATGCAACTTCTAATGACAAGGTTACTGACTAAAATATTTTGAATTGAATCGGTGGACATGTCGAATAATTTAAGTTTAAGTATTTAGAATATATTTTCTTATTCATGTTAATCTTTTTTTTTTTTTTTTTTTTTGGAAAACAAATTTCAATATTAATGAGGAGATGATTAAAAGCACAAAAAGGTTCTTAACGCTCAAGGTAAAGAATAAATACTATTCTTTACACTTAACGTAAAGAATTCTGTATAAAGAGCATGCTTTCATTACATGTTAAGACTCGATGTACCCTAAGGGGTATAAATGCCGAAATTGTGGTTTAACTCTTACGGACACCTATTTTTGCACTTCGAGAAAAAATATCTAATTTGGACTCATTTTAAAAATCTTGATACGACGAGTTTAACTCGAAAGACCCCGCGTTGGAAACCATGTTTTAAAGCCGAAAAATGAAGCGTTCAAGACGAGTAAGCAATTTTTTGTTTGTTTTTCGGCGGTTTTTAGTGAACTCTATCCATTGCGCGTCTCCCTCTCTTCTACCGATCCGGCAGTTTCCCCCTCCAACATTCCACCTACCGGAAGCTCCAATCACTGTTATGTTGTCAATATATAACATAGTATATTAAATGAATACCAAGATAATGATCACAGATCATTTGTGCTGATGATATGGCCCCCTTTTTACGGCTATTACAACTACAACATATTATAAAAATATTATAACTATGTATTAAAATTTATTTTTTCTGTTTTTTTTATAGATTACCAAGAAAACAACTAAGCCTCATCATCACTATCTTTTGTTACTAGATGAGCGCGGGGGGGGGGGGGGACCACCAATAAATATTTTTCCTCGGAAAGATATGTTTTCATCCTTTAAACACATATTTCAATCTTATAATAAAATGAATTAAGTATACGTTGTTTTTTTCACCGCTTCCAAAACTTTTCCCCAATACAGAGATTTCCCAGGGCACCGGGTCATTAACTCTTAGTCTATCATCAGTTGCCAGGGGTAACTCGTTAGCACATTTGGTTACAGCGTCAACTGATACATTATGACAACCCTCTTCCTTAAATTTAAATTAATATTATATAATATAATATAATTTATATTCCGTATAATATAATATAATTATATGTTATATTATATCATATGGAATATTTATATCGAAATATATAATATATATTATATGGAATTTTATAATATAATATATTCCATCGACATATAGATAAGTGAGAAATCTGAATTTCTAGGCAAAGATGAGAAAATATTATTGGCATGAACCGATAAATATGGATTGCATAATCGTTCCGATATTTTGCCTTCATAGAATTTCTATTTATAGCTGCATCCTTTTTCTGGCCATTCCATTACTTTCCCTCAAATGTTAGTCGTAATTTCAGCAGGGCCACTTCTGCTTGGTGCGTTTGTTTATGTAAGTAAATATTGTTGATTTTGTATTAATTTAATCTATTTTTGTAGGTAACCTCCTTGTATTAAATTATGTTAAATAATTAACATGGGCTTCCCCGGGAGACGAACCCGGATCTTCGCGCGGAGCCAATCCTTCCTCTTTACTGATACCTCTCCCTCGATCTCGCAAGTTTTGCGAGTATTTACGGGAAGTGGACAATTTTTGGGAATCTCTTGACGATCGTCAATTTTAAATTATTTTATATTAATTTAATCTATTTTTGTGGGTAACCACCTTATTTTAAATTATGCTAAGTAATTTATTTTTTGAAGAGAAAACATTGGGCTTTTGGATTGGGGATTGGAAGCAAGCTCTGAGGTGCAGTGGTTAACATACTGCGCTTGTCACGAGGAAGACCCGGGTTCGACTCCCGGCGGAGCCCAATCTTTCCTCTCCAATAAGTAAATTATTGTTAATGAAAAATGGTGAAATACTTCTTCCGAATTTCTTTTATTAAAAATTTATAACATATACATTAATTTGCCAACGTTTCGGACTATTCGTCCCTCTTCAGGGCAAATTTCTTCTGCCAAGAACTAATAATCCTATAATTCATTTACAATATTTAGATCTTCCAGCAAATTAGTATATTTAAGATTACATAGTAAATTATTGTTGTTTTTGTTTTGGTTGTGTAATATTTATTATAATATTTTCAGTAATTTTGAGATGAATATAAACTAAATAAAAAAACTATAGTCTGAATAAAACATTAGGGGGACATGCCCAGGCACGAGTTGAATACGTTTCTGCTGAATAATATCAATATTAGTTTGTTCCATCTTCGATTCCATTTCTGTTGACTAATTATCTCATTTTTTCTTCAAATATATGTATCGCAAGCATCAATATTTCAATCAGGTCTATGTGTGTATGTTCTTATACTAGCTCAAAAACTATTAACCGTACGAACCTGAAATTGGGTATTTGGTGTATGTATATGCCCTTGACAGCAAACATCTCATGAAAATTGGTCAAATGGAGGGGGTAATTTAGTTAAAAAAATTTGTCTCAGTTTTACGTGTTTTTCGATTTTCTCAAAAACGGTTGTAACAATTTTGATCAAAGTGGATGGATAGTTGCTG